>OOFC01051292.1:53458-67061 GCA_900323345.1 Pseudochromis fuscus
ATATTTCTATATCTTATTTTATACATGTGTGAGTTTATGTCTATTGGTGTGAATTTGTGTGCCCTATTTCCCCTCAAGAATGATCAAAGTGTGATCATATCTCATCCTAACTTATCTTATCCCAACTTTTCTTATCCCAACTTATCTTATCCTAACTTATGTTATCCAAACTTATCTTATCCTAACTTATGTTATCCAAACTTATCTTATCCCAACTTATCTTACCCTAACTTTATCTTATGCTACTTCCTGCCCTCTTACACACTTCTCCTCCTTCTGTACTAAAGAGCAGCACCAGAGCAGTTCACAACTTTTTTCATAAAAGGTCAAATATGCCTGAAATTTTCTTATGATCTTATCACAAGCTATCAATCGATTTATGTTCCATTATCTATTCTTTTAAGGCACTAGTGAATGCATTATATCAAAGAGTGTCCTTACAACAGTGTGTGTACATATTTAGTAGTCATAACCAGAGTGTCCCGTCTTCTGTGATGTGGTTCTGGTGCTGTGGCTGCTGAGGCTCATGTGTCTCTTTAGGCAGGGGATCTTCTTCGCCATCAGCTTCTTGAAGTGGCTCTGAAACTTCTTTCCCACGAATGTGTAAAACACAGGACTGATGCAGCAGTACAAATAGGCTATGTTGCGGGTCACATACAGAGCATAGTCCAGTTTGTCTGAACAGTCGTCCTCACTAGCAGTGGAGATCTCGATGGCTCTGAGGAGGATTACGGTGTTGTAAGGCGTCCAGCAAGCGAAGAAAGTGAAGATGATGACAAATATGAGCTTAATGGCGCGACACTTCTCTTTCATGCGGGTGGACATTATGCGCACAGTGATGCTGATGTAGCAGAACATCACCAGCACCAGAGGGATGAGGAAGAAGAGCACGAATTGTTGGTAGTAGCTGACCAGGTTCCATGTATCCATGATGCTCTCCTCAAATCCTGACTCTTCACACATCAGTCCGATTAATGGATCCTCCCACACGTTTCGAAGGACCAGCTCTTTCACACTTGCTGCAATACTGATGCACCAAACAACCACCGAAGCACCAATAGCATACACCTTTTTCCTGCTCTTGGTGGCTGCCACTGCGTGCACCACTGCGAGGTATCGGTCAAATGTCATGAGCGTGAGGAAGAGGATGGAGCTGTAGAAACCGATGAAGTACGCACTGCTAACAATCTTACACAGAGCCATCCCAAAAATCCACTCGTAGAGATGGTACGTGGCCCAGAAAGGCAGGCTGGAGGCGAAGAGGATGTTGGAGAGGACCAAATTGAGGAGGAAGATGTTGGTCACTGTGTTGAGTTTCTCATACTTGTAGATGATAAAGAGGACGAGCCCGTTACCGAGGTAACTCAGGAAGAAGTTGATGTAGTAGAAGACTGGGATGAATGTTGCACCAAAGCGGTTGAGGGAGTTCTTCTCACAGAGCTTGACTATGTGACTGACCACATAGGTCGGGTCAGTCATGTCGTAGGATTCATTGAATAACTCCTCGAAGAGCTTCCATTTTTCATTCTGGTCGTCCATGGCTGGAGGTTTGTCCTGTGAAACACAACATATTTGCATGTTAAACATAACTGGTCATCATATATATAAGCTGAGTGAGAGTTCAGCTCCACCTTACATGGATATCCTCCACTGTATTCAACAAGAGTGGCCAGTGCAAATAAAACAAATAACTAGCTAAACTGACAAGCCCGTGGATGCATTTCCTTGTTTGTAAAGTCTGAATAATTCTCCATGGATTTCTGTCACCATTCACACTGATGTATTGACCAATTATTTAGATGTTTTTGTAAAATGTGTGAAAATATGTTTTCTTTGGACATTTTTTTTGTTTGTTGTTTGGTACATATGTTACTTTTAACTATATATAATTTAGTTAGACTGTATGTGCCTTCATTCCAGACAACTCTGTATTTCCTGCATGGACATATAGAAATGGATGAAGCAACCAGAGAGTATATCAGGTCAGAAAAAGAGGAATATTGAGGTTGTTGTGGTTTATTTGATTGACAAAATTTAAGTGTCATACACATTGGATAGCGTCATCAGGTTCAAGGGTCAGACCCGCCTCTGGACCCCGCCTTTCATATCCAAATATGGTCACTTCTGGCTCCACCAGCATAGCAAAGTTTGAATGCTGATCTCCAAAAAGTGACTCTACAAACCAACAGGTGATGTCATATTAGCGTCGTCCATTCTGTATAGTCTTTGATTTCTTGGTGTTAAAATGTGAGGCTCCATTTTCCCATTCTGTGTCTTACAATCAGCTGCATGCAGTTTAGAAAGTACAGTCAACTGAGTTTGTAAAAGAGTTGTTTTTACCTGTTCTTTTCCTTCACATCTGTCTTATTGGTGGAAATATGTCTATTTGCTTTTTAATTTTTTTATGGTTAGAGATGGAGGATGTTTCTTTATTGGCTGATAATTTCTTACCTTTGTAAATAAAAAATTTGAAAACAGAAACATGCACCTGCTCACACAGTGAAATATAATGCAGGTGAATTTATTGAGTCTTAACAGCCCTGACAGTACTGACACATACAGTTTTATAACAGGTCTGAAGGTGTGTTGCTGAGTTAGAGATGCCGCCTGTGGTTATTCTGGGGAAGTCTAACAAAGATCTAAGCAAGATAACACAACTCTTAAAAAAATGTGCATGCATGTTGCAAAACAGCTGATCAATAAGCAAATGATCTGCCAAGTTATGTTTTTTTTTTTTTTTTTTTACGCGATTCAAATCAGGAACAGAAAGTGCTGACAGAAGCAGTGAAAAGTCCTGACTCCCTGAACTGGTGTGTCATACTGGTTCCCAGAAATTGTTGTTTTTGTTGACCTTAAAGCTTGAGGAGCAGAGATTTTAAAAGGTGTTGCGGAGTCATATGAATACATTATATTATATGGTATGACATATTGGAATGGACTCAGGACTTTTAGTGCAAAGCTCAGGATGCAGTGGTACAGATTAATGCCTGACAGCCACAACTGAGGACAGACTGTATCTCACCATACACACAAGGAGCAGCAATCAACTCTAACACATGATAGTGTATCATAATACAGCTCATCCTTTTCCCTGGGTCAGAGGAAAGCAAACATTATTAACAGGGGCCTCTGTACTAATAGGCAAGGATGAGATAAGATAGTATTTCATTGATCGCACAAAGGGGAAATTGTTTTTTCACAGCAGCAGAATAGACAAAGAACAGATTACACATTTTAAACTTGTTAAAAAAACACATACTTTTGCATAGTAGACAGTTATATCTTGATGTCGCTTGTACATTTTGTGTCCAATCCATTTTAAAGGCAATCCTATATTTGTCACCAACAGCAAATGTGCACAATGCAATCAGAAGAAATCTAAAGATTTTAAAATGTATCATTTTGTAAAATCATGCCATACACTCATGTCAAGTGTCCTGTTGCAGCTCAAGCTTAAATGTTCAACATTGACCAGTTTCAGGTATTTTTCACATAAATAAAATGTCATCAGTGCTTTTTAGTGATTCATAATGAACAACATTGACAGTAGAAATATTTACATTTAAAGTGAATCTGAAAGCTCTGCAGACTGACCTGCATTCATAAATTCCTCAGCTTCAAACCACATTTAACCAACAATTATGTCATATATTTGTATATTTCATAAAGAAACATAAAGTGTGTAATACAGAGGAGTTTTAATGTCAGTGTCTTAAATGGATCCTGAACTCACCAGTGCAGTTCTGTAGGTGCAGCTGAAGGAGGACTCTGAAATGATCACTGCTGCTGACTGAGCTGTGGTGACAGTGAGCATCCTAAGGAAAGGGGCTGTCCTTCACATTAATGTGCTGCTCTCTCTCTCTCTCTCTGTGTGTGTGTGTGTGTGTGTGTGGGTGGGTGTGTGTGTGTGTGTGCAAGCACGAAGGCCAGAATGCATCGCTGGTGACTAGACATAAGCTGCATTTGTATTGGTTCACAGTGTTTATCACTTACTGTTTCAAAAGTGTAAAACTTACAGCAAATCAGAACTGTTTAGCTTTTCTTTAACTTTGCAGTAGAAAAGGACAAAGCATGTGATGCAACAGGTGATGCCAAACTTCTGTGTAAAAATGATAGAAATCTTATCTTGATACTGCTTCCTTTGCTCTTCCGCTTTCCCCACGACTCTCTATTTCACTTCTCATTTATATTTGAATGAACCTGCCAAAATTGTCTGTAAATGTGGGTCAGGCAATACCTCAGACCAGATGCAGCAATATTCTCTTTAATTCCTTTCATAATTTATTTTAATATCAAGGTAACTGAAAAAAGAGAAGTCACTTCCAGGTGCACTAAACGTTCTTAACCATCCATATGTGGGCTGATCTAGGTGAGCTAAATGATCAAATCCACTTCATCACAAACTGGAGTAGCCCAGCTGATTATTCATCATAAGCAAATCTAATGCCACACCATAACACCATATAAGGGCAGGAGTTGTGCAAACACTCAGAATTGCAGAAATGTCACTATAAAAGGTTAAACGAAGAAGTTCAGCTGGAGTGAAAATGAGTTTTTGTTAAATCAACTTAAACAAAGTAGATTTTCCCCTGTGTCAGTGCTGATGTTGCAGAATAATGAAAAACCCAGAATTGGCAGAAAAACGCTAAAATTCTATAAATGTTGTATCTGCAGAGGGACTTGAAATGAAAAGAGGATAGGTTGAGGTGGATATTTCACCAAAAACTGCTTTGCTCAAGACAAGTGCTCTGTGGTGTGAACTGGAGGACAGGACAGGAGGTGGTATTGGTTTCAGAAGCAGACATACAAACTAAAGAAATCCCAGGAGAGGAGGCACTGAGAGGTGTCCAGTCAGATGCTCCACCACACAGTGACGTTGCTCAATTTCTGAAGTTCCCACACAGACAGTGATCCACTGCAAGACAGAACATTGTACATGTTCAGGCTGGAGGTCTACAGTAAAAAACCTTCAAATTAATTTATGCACATAACACATTTGTTCAGTTCCTCAAAGCCAACACACTCAACACGCCCCAGTTTCCTTACATTGAACAATTTGTCAACTGTGAAGTTTTCTTTTCTTTTCTTGGTTGCAGTTTTCTTGGACTTATCACTTAAGAGCACAAATTTAAAAAAAATTGTAGATCCCATTAATTTGCCACTTAACAAAAAACACACAAAAAGGAAAAACCTGAAGTGACTGTGAAGCCTGTGAAGTACATGAGAGCTCTGCAATCAATGATTGTGTAATTTTTACCCCTCAGAGTATGTTGGTAATGTGAGTTGTGTGTTGTTGTTTTTTTAAGAAGAGACCTGTACAGTGTGACAAGTGTGACAGTGGAAAAGTGATCATATGTTTGACACTGATAGTAGCGTTTGTGAGATGAATAAGCAGTTTCCTGTGTATTCATTGATAGTGTGTTCAGTTTTTAGAGTAAAATATCAGTCCTGCTGCAGCTTGCATACAGGTACAGGAGCCAGACACCACTTTTCACATGCAGTGAAGAGATGACTAATAAACTGCAGGTGACCCAGGTCCAGTGCCATGAAAATGCACGTCTTTACTTAACTAAACCGAATAGTTTGTTAATTTTATCTCCCTGTCATCTTCCTAAGTTCTAAATTTGCTGTGGAAAAGTACTTGTGTGTTCATAATAGCCGGGTTGAAACAGATGGAAAAATTACCTCATCAGCATTTACTTCTCTAGGGACAAATCAAGTGTATTTAGACTGTGTTGTGCTTTTAAAGGATCTGACTCATGAACCACAAAAGAACTATCTGTTGTGCATGTAGTGGCTGCTGTTCATCACATTAAGTCTTCTGCTGTTTAAATGCTTAAACTTATTCACAGTGCTGCATCTGTAATAACTGATCACGGGTCATCATGTCAATGAATTTTCTGAAGAATTAACATCACATTTTACTGATAATGTGGTTTCCCAGTAAGACCAAAAATACATGTCAGTTGCTAAAATGAACACTGCACATTTAAAGAAAAAAAAAAATCATGTGCATGAAGAGAAGATTTTCAAATTTTGTTTTCTTTGTGTTTCTTTCCTGGAACTGACAGCTGCAACAAAGAAAAAAAAGGTGTTAAACACCAGCTCATTTCCTTTCACACTTATTTGTTTGACATTCAAATTTCATATCTTCCCACACAGGCCCATAAAACTGTTGTCTAAGCCTTATTATTTGAGATACAACAACCCACAAAACTCTACTCTCTAGATTATTCTGATTAATATGAATGCATGGTTCATGCATGGAGAGTGATCACCAATTCACTTTGATAAAGATACCGACCCACATGTTGTTTTTGTCATCACCATTGAAGAGTGGCAGCATGATATCATAAACTCACTGCAAATAAAACTTTATTGATACTAAGGAACCGACATAAACAACACAGAAGAACGGCAACAAACTACTTCCCACTCATTCTCTCTATTTTGGCTTCATTCTGTTGTAAGGTCACAGCAGTTCACAGTGAAGTGTACTAGTGTATACTTTATGCAGGTTTGATGAACTCATTAACTGAATATCACACTGTATATTAAATGTGCTGACAGAGGCTGACATGGCCTCGTAAAACAGAAAATAAAATAGCTCATGTATGAACTGTGTCACCTGGAAGTTACTGTAAAAGTGTTTCCGAGCTGTAGCATGAAGATTTATTAATATATCATGATGTGTGCTAAGGGGGGTAAAAATATAAACAACAAAATGAGGTTGCCAGGTCACAACTCAAACAGCAGAGTCCTGAAAATGCTGCAGAATTTTTTATCTTCCTCCTTCATGATACCAGAAGTGCATCTAAGTGGCTCTGTGAAGTTTTCTCGTAATCAAATCAGTTGTGTTTTTATTCAGTGTTATTTCCCAAAAGGCATGTTTTGCATTTCTATTCTTGCACAACATTTACAAGAAGAATATGGCACTTTGTTTACTTTAGTGGTGCTTACTTTACACCACTGATCATATCTGTATTCCATCTCTGTTGCATTTCATTGTAAATCTGTTTGCCAGTTAGAGAAATGTGTTAGAAAAATATATAAATAAGTCGCTGGACAGAGTTGGTCATCAGCTGGAAGTCTCACAAACAGCAACAGACAGAAAGATAGAGGTGTGACTATCAGGTGGGAAAATCTAACTGTCAGACAGTATCACACCTGATCATCCAACCGAGTGCTAAAATGTAAAATGTAACTTTATGTACTTGACAAAGTGACTGAGACGATATTTTTTTAAACTTTTCATACATACCGTATTTTCCGGACTATTGAGCGCACCTGTCTATAAGCCGCTATTGAATTTATTCGAACAGTTTCATGTGGTCCACTCTGACCGGGTCTGATGTGACGAGGCTAAATGTATCGGCGGCACAGAGCTTGCTAGCTTGTAAAAAGCTAACGAGCTTCATGCCGCAGATACATGAGCCACACCGGTGTTTAAGCCGCAGGGTTCAAAGCGTCGGAAAAAAGTAGCGGCTTATAGCCTGGAAAATACGGTAATTGAAAAAAAAGTCTTGGATTGAAAAAAATAGAAACTCCATATAACCACTGAAAATGAAAAAGCCTGTCTCACTAGATTTTCTTGGACTCAGCTTATGAGTGTGAAATTGAATTAGAAATGTCAGGTTTCCACAGTACCATGTACTTGCTCCCTCACGACGGTAGGGTGGGTAGGAGCCATCAGCCTTTTTATACGCCAGCTGGTTTTCATAGCCTGAAAACATAAAACACAGAGGAACTTAAAGATAAGACGTGAAGGATATTCCTACTGAATATGATCCATCCATTTATTCATCAGCCAGCAGACAAACCTCCAGGTTGCAGTTCTCCCACCAACCGTCCTGTCATCATTCACCCACTGATCTATGTATCCAGCCAATGATTAACCATCTGCCTGTTCATTCATATATCCATCAATCCATCCGTTCATGCACTCATTAATCCAAAAAGGTCATGAGCCACTTGTAGTCATTCATCCTTCAACAATCCATCTGTACATCCATTTACTCAACCAACTGCTCAAACAACATTTTGTAATGATCCATCCATGTATCCAGCTGCTCATTCATCCATCCTCCATCCACTCGATAATGTGATTCATTCCCCATCTAACAACCTGTGTTGCAAACTCTCTCTTCATGAGTGTACCCAACATCCACATGCTGTGGGTTGTAAGCCAGGGCTGGGTTTCCAATACGATTACTTATCAGTATCAATACTTATCTTTATTTGTCATTCTGCATGCTGCACACAGTACAAACACACACAGTAAAATGTCATTTACAACCTACAAACACAGTGCCTCCCCTAGACTGGGCTGGGACTTGAACCGGCAACCCTCCGATTCCCAACCCAAGTCCCAACCTACTGAGCCACAACTGTTTGAGGAAGTTTTCTTCATATCTCCACATCATCCCCATCCACAGTCCACACCATCAAGACACTAACCCCAGATCTGCACCCACATCTCCTGCAGTTTTTGCTCTACTACATATAATATATATTACATATACAACATGCATGTACACAACCCTATGAATACTACATATTAACCTGAGTTAACCTGAGGTGTCTCTGAATCTTTCTGAGTCCTCAAACTACAAATTATAGCACAAATCTACAGCGTGCATCAGACAATGAATATATCTAAATTGTTTCAATTTATTATATCCGGTGTTCACTAGTCCTTCCCTCCATTCATCTCTATGCTGTACAGACTGCAGTCAATCCCCATGATCTCAGGTTACATCATTCAGCCTTCTGTGTCATGTATTACTAATTTGTTTGTTCCTTGGTTCTTGTGTTTAGTTTTGTGATTTATTGTTTTCTTGTGATTATTTCATGGGTGTCATGTCCTTTTTAGTTTGGTGCTTCATGTTCTGTGTATTTTCAGTGCTTTCTGTTATATCGCTTCCTGTTTTATTTTGATTCTCGTCCCTTGTGTCCTAGTTGTTTCCTGTTGGTCTGGTCACACCTGTGTTGATTGTCTTGTCTGCCACAGCCTTTCCTGATTGTCCTCTCCACCTGTGCTCCATTGACCCTCGTTACCCAGTGTATTTACCCTCCTGTGTCCGTTTGTCTTGTTGCCAGTTCGTTGTCTCTCGTCGTGCATCTTATGGCTTGTGTCTTGAGATCCCAGCTCCTTGTTCCTGTTCCAGTGGTTTTGTTTTTTCTCTAGGGTTTTTGAAGTTTTGTTTTTTTAGTTTCCTAGTGTTTTGGATTTTAGTTTGGGTTTTTGTTTTTTTCCTGGCTTTTTGTGCAGCGCTTTGAGTTTGCTTCTTTTATTAAAGACCTTTTTGTTTTACTTAAAGATCTGCGTTTTGGGTCCTGCTTTCTCCTACCCTCTCCTGACACTGTTTTTTTTCAGTTAATTTTATTTCAATCATACCCACCGTTACTCGGAGTGATTCCGCTTATCTTTGTGTTTTTTCCCCTCACTCTCACCTCTCCTGATATATCGGATAGCCTCGGCCTTGCGCTGCACCCCAACACTCTCCCAGTTATTACTTCGGTCCAGGTACAGGGTGGCGATGAGTGGCAGAGTGATGGAGGCCAAGTTCTGCTCCACGCAGCCGCCGGGCATCCGGATCAGAGACGCCAGAGAATCCTCACTGATGGAGTTATCGATGCTGTCTGCCAGCACGCTGCCTGGACAGTAAAAGCAGAGGAAGGAAATAAGGGATCAGGCCAGTCTCAGAGGTTGTTCAGTTTGAACTTTTAGCATGATTCTGTCACTGACTGACCTCTGACATTGATAAACGTCTCAGGCACAGAGTTTGGCACAACTGACTCCAGTTCAGTTTTGCCGACACGAACCACCTGCCTTCCTGTAAATGAGCAGAAACATAACACATTCAAATTTTGGTAGTTTGTAATTCAGAATGTGTCAAATATGACAAAAGACCTAAAATTCTGACTGGACCATCAACTCTTTATCCAACTGGACAGATGTTTGGGGGTTGTAAACTTCAGGACTGAGAAAACATTTCCATGTGCAGTCTTGTTAATTTCTCTTTTGTTTATATTCTTTATATTGTTGTTTTTTTGTTTGTTTTTTTTACTTTTCATCTGTATACAAAAACCTGTGCTTTGCTGCTGTATCACTGACAGTTTCGGCATTGTTGGTTGAATAAAGGACTGTCCTCCATTCATCAAACTACCTTCTATACCACTTTGTCCATCAGGGTCATGGTAGCAGTAGATTGAGCAGGGAAGCCCAGACATCCGTGTCCCCCATAACCTCCTGCAGCTCATCCCAGAGGATCTCCAGCTGCTCCCAGGACACCTGGAAGCTATAATCCCTCCAGCTGGACCTGATCGTCTGGCTCTGCCAGTTAGCCGTGCTCCAACAGGAGGTGACCAGAAGGCATCATCCTCACCAGAACCACCTCAACTGGCTCCTCTCAATGTGGAAAATCAGCGGCTCTACTCCGAGCTCCTTACTCGATCACGCAGAGTGGGACTGCCACTCGTTTCAGGAAAGAAACTCATTTCAGCCACATGTGTTCTTATTCTTTCAGTCAGTACCCAAAGTTTGTGACCATAGGTGAGGGTAGGGATGTAGATCAGCTCCCTCTTCACCACTACAGACCTGTACAGCGACCACATCCCTGCTGCCGCCCCCAGCCTGTTGTTCATGATCCCTTCATGATCCCTTCTTCCCCCACTCGTGAATAAGACCCTGACGTACTTGAAATCCTCTACTTGGGATAAGTTCTGTCCCCTTTCTGTTTTATCTTTTCTTAAGTTTTCTTAAAACTACACCCAAGCTGGTTAAAATGGCAATAAAAAGATTAATGAAAAGTTTTTCAAGTGTTTCAACTCAAGCTGAGTCAGGAGGAGGGGACATAAAGTCCGCAAATTAATAATAATCAATTATTAATGAACTAATCTAAAATCTATTTACCGTTCACAGCTGACGGGTTCAACACTACACTCCAGACTTCAGTCTTCTGCACTCCATCCAGCTGTTTAGGTCAAGAAAAGAGATATCAAAACAAAACAAATTTCATATTAATCTCAAAGACTGTTTTTGGAAAACTCTGAAAGACAGACAGGAGGAACTGAAGTGACTCACCACCACCCGTAGAGGTTTCTGGATGCGGTCTCCTCCCATCATGTCCCTGGCGACCACCATCACCTCCAGAGGAAGCATCCCCACCACCAACGGTACGATGGTGTAAGGCACTGCCACAGAGCCGCCGGCCGGCAGCGTCACTTCCTGGGTGTGTCTGTCCTTGAAGGCGATGCTGCACATGCCTTCTGTCTTCATCAGCACCACCCTGACCTGAGCAGACAAACCGGCCACAGAGCAATCAGCAGTGAACTGTCTGAAGAAAACCTGAAGTGAAGAGGAGGTTATTCTCTTACATGCAGTTCCTGGGAGCCGTAGTTGTGGATGACAGCTTTAATCTGGACCTGTTCATTCCTTGCCACTGAGTACGGCAGCTTCAGGTCCACAAAGAAATGCTTCCACGTTCTGACATTGTATGGCTCAGCAACACAGAAACCTACAGACATTCAGATGTAGAAATGTATTTAGTTTTAATATTGAAGCTGCAGGCTTAATGTTGTTGTCAAGTGACAACAGCTTGGCAAGTTGTAATCATTTGCTGTCTTAGGTTTGCTGTACTTTTACCACAGACTGTTTATTGGACAGATGAAGCTAACGTGATGTCACACAATAGTTTGTGGACTTGCATCCTGATCCAGGAGTTTGGTATTTGACCATGTTGGTTATCTGGGGCCAGAAGTGACCATATTTAGATGGAAAGGGAGGAGTGAGGAGGCGGGTCTGACCCTTGAACCTTAGGACACTGTCCAATATGTATGAGACCAGAGTTAAGGTCTGGTCCCACTGGAGACCAGAGCTGTCAATCAAACATCCTAACCCCTAAACCTTCCACTTCTCTCACTCTAATATCTCCTTATTGATAAAATGATTTTCAGATGGACCAACAAATCTCTGAAGAAGAGTTGACTTTATCTAATGAAACCAGAATGACTTGTGGACAAAATGTATTGACTGAATATTTCAGGATTGAAAATGACCATTTTTGAATTGAAGTCAGATGGAGCCAGAGTTTTTTGGAGCAAAGGTCGTCGGTGGTATTTTTTGCATTTCAGCATTGGCTTCATTTTTGAGGCCATATCCAAATATGGTCATTTCTGGCTCCAAACAAACAACATCACCACGTTCAAATACGAAACTCCTGGCTTTAAAATGTGAGTCCACAAACCAACACGTGACATCACCTTAGCTTCGTCCATTCTATGAACAATCTGCAGGTGAGCCACTGACTGATTCTTTAGGTAATGAGCAGTTCCAGACAAACACTACAGATAGAAAAAATAATTAAACTTATTCAGGGGTAGAAGTGGAGCAGCAAGGATGGAGAGCTATGATTTGTCCAGTAGAGGTTGGGTGTAGAGGATTTCTGACCGAGTGTGAGGAAAACAGTGAAGGAAATATCAGATGAGACAGTGAGGAGGAATAACATTAGCTGGGGGCCCAGTAGGGGGTGCAATTAGGCTAGACAAACTTTTAGGAGCAACAAGGAAGAAGAACCAGGAAGATCCACTTAAGTGGAGGGTGTGGCCTGTTTGAGCCTGTTAGGAAGCATGTGGTTACTCCAGGTAAGTTGAGTTTTATAGTCTCTTTGTGGTTGTATAGCTACTTAGGTGAGTTTGGTTGCTGAATCTATTGGTTTATTGTATGCTGCCCACCTTCAACACCTTCTATACTTACTATACATACTACCCCCTACCTGGACCAGGGTCTGTATCCCCACCCCGCTGTTACTAGTGCAGTTGGTGAGATGCCAATGTAGTTCATGGTTGTGCTGTTTGTGGTAGTGTAGGCATGGCTAGGGATGGGTATCATTAGGATTTTTATGAATCCGATTCTCATTTCGGTTCTGCTCATCGATTCCGGCTCCTAACGATTCCTTATTTCAATTCCAAAAACAAAAAAACAGGAAGCCAAATGTATATTTAACATATTAATTTCCCAGACGTGTTGCATTTTCCACATTGGCCGCTCTCTCTACTAAAATGAATCTTTTTTTTTACATTACTCCTTTTCCACTGAACAAGAACGGGTGCTAGTTCTGGGCTGGTTCTAGTCCTGATTAGTTGGTTCAGATCCCGTTTCTCCTATGAACCAGTTTGTTTTTCCAATGGCAAGGAACCAAGTTGGGGCCGCGTCACGTAAAAGGTCAGTACGTCACTGCATAGGTAGCCGGTTCACAACAACCGGCCGCTAGCAAGCTAGTTGCTGTTAACAAACTACTGTTACCCTGTTACTATCAGTCCATGAAATTTTTTATTTTTTTTTCAGCGGATATTCTAGTTACAACATGATTGAGTTACCAGTGGTAACTTTCGACTGCTTTCCCCGGTCCATTTCCTGTTGCCATGCGGCGTCACGTGACGTGTTAGATATGTATATGTCTGCCAGGACCTGTATATGACAGGTCCTGGCAGATATCTAGCCTGGCCAATCAGACCCTCCTACATTCTGTTCTAATGCAGAAGGGTCTGGCACCGGAGGCATTGCCAGTCTTTTCATGAGCAAACTTTGGGAAGGACCAAT
>OOFC01051293.1:0-12758 GCA_900323345.1 Pseudochromis fuscus
CCCCTCCCTCTCCCCTGACAGGCTCCTCCCCACTCCTTCACCTCCTCTGTCCCCGTGTGAGAGCCCCGCCTCCTACTCCCACCAACCAACCAGCAGCCGTCTGCGAGCAAAGTTCCAGGGTCGTCGTAGTTACTCAGAGGTGAGGCTGAGCTTTTTACAGGATGTCACATGTGAGTTTGAGGACTCTCATTTTGAACCTAGGAGTTTAAGTGTTTGACATGGTCATGTTGTTTTTTTGGAGACCATATTTGAATATGAAGGGTCGAGTGAGGAGGCGGGTCCGACACTTCAACCAGAGACTTGAGTTCAGACCTGTCAATCAAACTAACCACACCCCTAAACCTTCTTCTCTTTGAATATTAAAATCAGTATTTTATGATTGAACAAGAAATTTTCAATTTTTAATTAGTCAATTGGAGCCAGCATCTAGTGACCAGTGGTAGTATTACACGGTTTTTGCCCTTCCACAATGGCTTCACTTTTTCAGATGTGGTAGCTACGTCCATCTTTTATGTGTAGTCCATGGAAAACAGACCACTGCATGCAGATGTCATTTGACCTTTTGGCCTCCTCCCGCTCTCCAAGGTGTCTGACCCGTCAGCCATCCAGAGGCCCCCAGCTCGCCTGATGAGGGACCCAGTGTCCACCCTCCCCAAGCCCAGGTCTACGCTCGGGGAGTCGCAGGCTTACGGCCAAAGCAAACCTCAGCTCCGCGCCTCGCTGGTGGGCGTGGTCAGACCGGCGTCGGCTCACGGAGCTGGAGGGGAGAGAGGAGGAGGGGGAGGAGCAGAGAGAGGTGGAGGCAGCAGTCTGAGCAGCAGTCCTCATCACTGCGCTCTGGACCTGGGCTTCCCGCTGGCTGCTGAGGTCAGATACACAGATTTCATTCAGTCACTGTCAGAGTCTTAATTTGAAAAAAATGACTTATGTTCTCAGAGTAGATCATCATATTCAGACAAGTACTGGTGACAAAATCTGATGAGCATGTGTTAGTGCATTAAAATAATCCTTCCTGCTGAACACCATCTTGTTGAAGTCTAAGTATTTGAAGGACACTGAAGGAGACAGGTGTCCAGGAAGTGAGGCGTAACTACAAACACACTGAGCATCTCATCAGTGAAATCTTCAGCCAGCAGTTCCAGGTTTCGTAAACAGTTTCAAACAAAGTGTCCGTTACCATGGTAGCATTATTAAACAGATGTTTAGGGGACATTAAAGTAAATTGTTTACACATTTTTAAAGGTTCACACTTTATCATATCTTCTCACAGACCCAAGTTTTACTTCCTGTTAGACTCCCTCATGGACGATGCTAACGTGACATCACCCGTTGGTTTGCAGATTTTTTTGGGGGGCCAGATGTGATATGAAGGGAGGAGTGAGGAGGCAGGTCTAACCCTTGAACCCGAGTTCACTGTCCAATGTGTATGAGGCTCGAGTTCAGCCCAGCTTTTATTGGAGACCAGACCTGCCAATCAAGCTAACCATACCCCTAAATATTGTGTGCCTATAGCATCCCCTTTGGTCATAGTGGCCACCTACTTGATTTAATTACCTGAGACTACTATTGTTTTTGTCTATTTATCTGTTATCTATCAATTTAATCTTTCTTATGGAGCTTCCTCTGTAGAGTCAGGGGTGACCCTCAGAGACGGGGTAATGAGGTCAGATATCTGAACAGAACTCCTTAGCATTTAAAGGAGCCAGTTGAGGGGGTTTGGGTTTCTGATGAGGATGACTCCTCCATCAGAGGGTTTTTTGCAGGGCACGTCCATCTGGTAGGAGACATGTTTTTGGCTGGGGAATACCTCGGACTCTCTCAGGAGGAGCCGGAAAGCATCTCTGAAAAAAAAGAGACATGTGGATCAGCCTGCTTAGCCTGCTGCCACTGTGACCCAAAATAAGTGGTTAAAAATGGCTTTAAGAAGAGATCCTCTTAGAGTATGTATGAAAGTGGAATGATGGCAGCAAGCTAAACCTGGTTCAGTGTTCATACAGACTCCTGACTGTGGAGAAATAATATATGAATAATAATATATGAACTTGGCCATTAAAGAAATAGTAAATGAAACTTAAATGCTGAGGTTGGCAGCTGTAATATTAAGAACCCTTAAGAAAAAAAAAATGGCCATATTTGACCATATCTGAAAAAGTTGTGTTTTATACTGTGCTGCCATGATGCAGTCTAACTCACTATGTGTACTGTCCACACACTGAGCTCATATGATGTCAGAGCATTTCACCAATCAGAAAAATCCTCAAAATTTTCTGATTGGTTGAAATGCTCTGACATCATATGGACTCAATTCAAATGACAAATGAGGGAATTCTGACTTTCAAAGATTGATACCTTAGTTGTATGAGTTAGTTACTTTCAAACATTCCCATAAATCATTAGTTATGACATCATCTAACTTCCTAATTATATTTTGACCATGGGTTTTTTATTCCTCTTTATTATGATCAAGTCCTCAGATAATGTGACTTCATGTCAACATTCAAAAATATTATCTTTTCTGTCAAAATCCAAAATAAAATGAACATGAACAAAGACATAGGAAGTGCTATTTGGGAGGATTTTTATTTTTATATGTTGTTTAACTGGAATGTTGTTTACATTTTCTATATTTTAATATTCATTAATATGTAACTTTTTTTAGTTCAGCACACAAAACTTTAAAGAACATAGCTTAATTAACACTTTATGAAGTGTTTTAAAAGTTAGCACAAATGCTACATAAAATGAAGAAAATGTTACATTTATTTTCCTTAAATGGGCAACAAAAATGTGTAAAGCTGAGAAAATGTAATGTAACTGGGTCATTTTAACCCAGACTCACTAGAAAATAGCATTTAATTAATTTCCCCAAATATCTATATCCTCATTTTCACCTGTCTCCCCATCCAGGTTCACCACTTCTGTCGCCTTGATGACCCACCTGAGCCCACCCCACTGGTGACACCGCCGCAGTCCTCTGATGATGAAGAGGTGATGACAGTGGAGCTGATGCTGCTCGTCACATGGATTTAAAGACATGTCATTTGTGCTGAAGATGTGTGTGTTGTGTACACGTTACAGGATGTATGTACGTATCTGTCGCCGGCTGCCAGCCCACCTCGGACACTCGGCGCCATCGGGATTGGCTCGTCGTCGCCTATGGATCAGCCCATGCACCCCTCTTTCCCGTCTCCTAGGAAACAGCCCCACCATCCATCTTTTTCGGCCCCCGAAGGCCCGGCCACCCTCTCCTGCCATCTGCCTCCCTACATGAACACGGAGCATGCTCAGTCATGGCCTTCTATTAATGTAAGTAGGAAAAAAACAATGATGGGAATTACATAAAGCTACCACCAGAATCCCTGCAGTCCGTGTGGTGGCAACTCACACCAGACAACCAAACTGCATTGCACTGGAGGCACAATGATATGCCAAAAACTAATATTGAAATGATGAACATACAGGTAAATATATTTTTCGACATTGTAGATACAGAGAAAGTCAAATATATGTCTGAACAACCCCCCCCCCCTGATATACACTGATATAAAGCAGCATTAGCTTTTATATGACTGCATCTAGTAGCAGCAGTTACTTAGTGGTTATCTGTTGTAGGTGTGAATTCTTGCTATCTGTGCTTTGTTCAGTAAAATGAGTAGATCTGTTCCACCTGACATCTGCTGCCTTTGGTTAGAGAGACAACTGACTCATGAGCATACACTGTTTATAGAAATGGATGAAGCAACTAGGTCTCAAAAAGGAGGCCAATGCAGAAGTGCAAAGAGTGTAATTCTCCCGACAGCCACTAGAGGCTGGCTCCATTTGACTTCAGTTCAGAAATATTCTTTTTCAGTTGTTACCAGGGCCAAGTCTAGGGACATCTGGACCGATAGCAAGTGGTTAGCGCAGGCAAGGGTGCACTGTGTAACCAAAAACAATTTGTAATTGTGGATCAATGAGAGACATGGACAAATTGTTAGCATCTTGCTCTGCATCAGCTCCGTTTATTCTGACAACTCATCAACATCAACTTCATATAACAGTCCATCATATTCCATATTAACTGTGAAAGTTTCATAAACATTTCCTTAAAACATAAAAGACATCAATAAATCCATAAATAAAATACACAGTAAACAACACAAAACTCTGTCTGTTTACCCCTTTTCTAACATAGTTGCACACTTTATCACTCTTATTCTACACTCACACAACATTCACACATGTTTACAACATAGATCACAATCCTGTCTAAATCTACACAAAACTGTGTGTAAATCTGCACAAAACTGTCTAAACCTGCATACACTGTGTGGCGCGAACAAACTTCCGGTGACTGAGAAAGTGACTGAAAGAACGTTTTCACTTAAACAGCTACAACTTACACATCTCTCTTGTCGCTACACATCACTGACACACTTTACAGAACTTTACAATACTTATTTCACACAGTTTATACATGAAAAGGAAGTTTTAACGTACCTGTGGATCAATAAGAGACAAGGACAAACTGTTAGCGTCTTGAGCTGCGCATGCGCAGAACAAGTCTCACCTGCATCCACAGCAGCGTCACAGCCCCATCTACTGACTAATTTAGGTACTAACAGGATACCAAAATGAAAAGCATTAAATCAATTCATAGAATAAACAAAAAATAGGCTGTGTCTGTTTTAATACAAAACTATACATGTAGCATTTTTCAACCTACTACACAATCGTGACATATTCAGTCATTTCATCAATTTGATGTCATTAGCTGAAGTCAACTCCCCTCCTCAGTCATTTGCTGGTCCATCTGAAAATCATTTCATCATTAAATAGATATGAGGCTTCAAAAACAGGACGGATTAGGGATGTGGTTAGTTTGATTGAATTCCAGTGTAATCCACGTTGGGTAGTATCCAAATATGGTCAATGGTTGCTACAGCAATCCAACATGGCCACATTCAAACGATGATCTCCTGGCTTCAACATGTGAGTCTGCAAACCTACAGGTGACATCATGCTAGCATCGTCCATTCTATAAAGAGTCTATGGCAGACTCTATGTACTCAGATGTGCTCTGTGTCCACAAAACATGTTACTTCGGAAACTCTGTATATTAACAGACTGAAAAACACTTCTGCACAACTACAAACAGTCTAAATAAAACTGATTAATGAAGATTTTTCTCGTCATCACCATCAGGACAATCTCCATTTTTCAGCTCAAATATCCAGAGAAACATACAGTGTCGTGATTAGTTTCTGGGATTTTTGAAGCGTTATTTTCTTTTCTTCCAGTTATGGATGGAGTCAGAGGAGAGTCCCGTTCGTAGCTGTCCTCTGTGTCAGCTGACCTTCCCCACGGGTTACCCTGACGACGCCCTCATCAAACACATCGACTCTCACCTGGAGAACAGCAAGATCTGACTTCTTTTACACGGTTACATTTCCACCTGAGATGGGCTTCAGGCCTGTCTGGATTTGTTTCAGTTTAGGTTTTTCCCAGGAACCATTGATGATGACCCTGCATGCTCCTTTTAGCATTTCTTATGGAATTTCACCAAACCAACCACCGTCCTCTGGGACAGGGGCTACAGGCCTCACTTAAGGAGACGTCCCAGCCAGACTGTGGGATCAAATCAGCCACCATCCAATGACCATCTAGGTTTCATCATTTCATTTCCTGGTTGTAAATCTCTTCATTTTTGTTCACCGGGGACATACACCACCACCCAAAGTCTCTCACTAGGCACGATATCAACAAATCTGTATCAGGTTGTGGTTTGTTCTTCTTTTTTTTTTTTTTTTTCCAAATGCATCAGTTGTACATAGGAGACATTACAGTGAAGCCCTGACATTATGCTGGTCTGAGATCAGCCCTGGAGACAGAAGACGAGCTGGAAACTTTCATCCAGAAGCACCTGTGTTGTTTTCATGTCCCGGCTTCCACCCGACCACCCGACTGTCACTGCTCAGATCACAACCTCTGGTCCTGAGAGAAACACTGAACTACTCTGAGGTACACACTGAAAAATGATGGTTGTTGTAACCCAGAACTGGGTAAATACACAGGCTGGGTTAATTTAACCCCGGTACCCAGCACTTTCCAGTATTTTATTGTTTTTACTAAACATTTTCTAGTATTGTATTGTTTTTATCCAATATTTTCCAGCATTTCATGGTTTTTGTCTAATATTTTCCAGCATTTTATCGTTTTTACTGAACATCTTCCAGTATTTTGTTATTTTTACTGATCATTTTATTGTTTTTAGCCAACATTTTTCTGCATTATATTGTTTTACTCAACATTTTCCAGCATTTTTGTATTTTTATTCAACATTTTTCTAGCAATTTGTTATTTTTACTAATGCAGGATAAAACCATCCCACACTACTCAGTCAAATTTACCCAACATGTAGTTAGTCCAATATTTAACCAGTTCTGGGTAAAAACAATCTGGCATTTTATACTGTGTACATTTAATAAAAATAGTAAGATATATAATGCTTGTTTGTGTATGCTGATAAAGTAAAACATGATGTAGGTCTGATAGCTGCTTTCCAAAAATGTAAAACGGGTAATTGACAGAAACACCAGGGAAATGTTTAATGGATGTGGAATATAACCCAGGACAGTGATGACAGGTAAGGAGACTAAGTTAATGACTAGTGTAGTTTCTTTAGTAGTAAACTCAAAGTGTGTCATGCTCTGAAGGTAAAAATTAAATAAAAAACGCACCTACTGCCATCTTGTGGTGTGAGGATGAAAGTGCCTCAGTTTAACCTCAACTTTTATTTTGAAAACCAATCTTTGACGCTTCAAAATTAAACTAATTAGTTTACAGATGTATAAATGTTTCGTAATATGTCTTCATTTTAATTTGCATCTTTAATTGTAAGATTTCTGTAGTCACCAGATCCCACACAGATTTCTGTAGCTGTTTGCCTCGACTGTGGAAACATGCTACAGTTCTGATTCAGGGGACATTTTTACACTCGGAGTATCCCACACTCATGAGCTTGTATCGGGGGGAATGCAGCTCCAGATATTTCCCATGCTGTCCTGAACTCCCGAGCTGAAAAGACTTGCGTTGAGAAATTCTGACTCTGAACTGTTACTGTTTTAAGGATTAAAGCCAAGCTAAACTTACTAAGCAAAAAATAAAATAAAAATGAGGGAATCTCATGAATGAAGCACACAGTGAGTCATTTCTGGTACAGCAGAGATCTTAGACTATATGAGCAGCAGGTTGAAGGCTCACTGCCTTGCTCGAGGACACCAGGACACTTGGATTGAACTGAGACTTTCTGATGGATGGACACTGGCTGCTTGTATTGCAGCTGATTCTCTGAGTCCTACCTCCATCGTGCTGTTTGAACACAACCTTCTTTTATTTCACCATTATAGAGCCTCAAACACTGGAGCCAGCCAAGTCCTGGTAAAGGGCTTAGATGGAAGAAAGTATTATTATTTGTTACCATACACTGTATATAGAAACTCAACTGAGGGTCAGAAGTCATTCTGACGTCATTCACTGAAGTCAACTCTTCTTCTCAGTGATCTGGTCCATCTGAACATCATTTCATCATTAAGGAGATATTAGGAGAAGGGGATGAGTTAGGGGTGTGGTTAGTTTGATTGACAGGTCTGATCTCCGATGACACCAGCTTGGAACTCCAGTCTCATTCACATCGGGGCAGTGTCCTCAGTTTCAAGGGTCAGACCCGCCTCCTGACTCCTCCCTTCATATCCAAATATGGTCACTTCTGGCTCCAAACAACCAACATGGCCATAAACCAATCAGTGACGTCATGCTTGCTTCTTCCATTCTATATACAGTCTATGATGTTAACCCAGGCAGAATAGAGCTCGTAGGATATCACCTGAAGAGACAACAAACATGAACAGGAAAGGCTTTGAAGTTATTTTCACTGATCGTTTATACATTTCAAGTCTTTGCCAGCCAATGTGCACAATAGATTGTTAAATTCCAACACTCCCAGATTTCTATTTTCTATGACTTTACATCATTCAGTATTCCTCAGTTATCTTGTTTGAGTCTCAGAAATACTCATTTTGTCTTGAACTCTTATTCTTTGTTTGACTGTCCTTCCAATGCACAACACGGGTTAAAAACAATTACTTCCTTTGATCACCACTAATCTTTCTTTATATATTTCCTTTCTTAATTTATAAGCAAATGTAGGTTTTGTATTTTAGTCTTGTTGATGTATTCACTATGAATTTGATAGGATCTTATGGTATTTGGAAATATGAATGTATTAATACCTTGAGCTTGACGCCCAGATGTGTCCATTACTCAGTTCCTCTGCGGACACATCAGCTTTGTCAATAAAATAAAACTGGAAACAGAAGAGTCCAGACAGATGATGAGCTGATAGATGTACATTTGTAAATATTATTGTGCTTTTGAGTTTATTTAGGGTGTGAGTACGGCTGATTCTCTTTCATCAGGTTATTTCTTTTTTTTTAAATTAGTTGTCATTCACCAGACACACACAGTTCAGTGTAATCAGTGATATGTGTATGTTATGTGTGACCAAGTAAGAAATAAACATATTTCAAATATTAAATGTTTTATTTTTGTTGTTTGGTGTGTGTGTGTGTGTGTGTGTGAGAGAGATTTAATAATGCAAAATCAATTTTAGTCATGGAGTAAGAAAGAAAAACATTAACTAAGGATTTGTGGTAAAATATTAATTGACAGTTAATGCATGAAATAAACTTCGATCCATGTTGTGCATTAGAAAACGTCCACAAACCATCAGGTGATGTCACGTTGGTCCAGTCTATGACATGTACTTAAAAACTGCTGAAATACCCAATGAAGGGATTTATTATTATGCCATATTACTTAATGCTACCAATCTCAGTCCCACTGTATGAAGAACCACAATGTCACAGAAAGAGTGACGAAGCATTTCATACACTTAAATCAAATTAGACAGAAAAACTGAAATTACATTTTATTTTTCACACAACCACTCAAACATTCACAGGTAAATGTTGGATAATTTGTACAAATCTCATGAAATTATTAATCACTTAATACTACTGTTTTGTTTCTACCTCATTTTAACTGGATTTTATTATTTTACATATTTGTAGAATATACAACACAGATAATTACTCTGACGTTGCATGTTTAATGTAAGATAACATGAAAAACATCTATTCAACTGTGAGTAACCATAAAATTAATTTCGGAGGTCGGGGGTGGACAGAAGAGGCCACACAGTGTTGACTATGAAACCTTTTATTTGACACAAAACCATTAAGAACAAACATCAGATGATTTAACAGCAGTCTCTTTTCCCTTGGTAAAATGGTTAGAACATCAACTCTAAAAGTACCTCACTGCATCAACTGAGAGGATACATCAGCTCCTGTCGGACCAGTCATTCAGGTCAGAGAGGAAGAAGCATCGGCTAACAGGAGAGCTCCATTCATCCTGTATGACACCGCACTGTGCCACAACTCAACAAGGAAATAACAAGACTTCACACAGTAAGACCCACTGAGAAAGAAAGCAGGACAACACCAGTTCACCTGTAATACACAGTCTGCAAGCAGCAGAACTAAGCCCCGCCCCCGAGTGTTTCTGGATTCTTCTCCAGGAATCAGGTTTCTGACAATCAACAGTGACAGGAAGTAGTTACACAGGCAATGTTAAAACATCATAAAATACAATCTGACAGTCATCCCTCAAATAAGATCTAAGACACTTTACATATAAACAGGGCTTCAATTGTGACAGAGGATTTTTAACCACAATTTTCTAAAGGGCAGTGATAGTGGTATTCATTTTAAAATTAAAGTTTGAATCATGATATATAATTATGAGTAGAGGTAGGCGAATGGCAGGAAAAACATCCGGCTTCATCTAAGTCAGTCTTCATTTATTCCACAGTGGCACCTCACCTCTACATGGCACCAGTACAAACCAGTAAGAGGTTCATCTATGCTCCTAAAAGCCTTTTTGCTCTACACCCTGGCAGTCAAAGTAGCAGCACACCTCGGGGTCACTGCTGTAGTATCATGCAGGTAATTGATCGAACATGGTTATAATTTAGAATTTATTAGAGTATACTACATCGACCGCTCGGCACCCGGTTGGTTTGGTCCAGCCTCAGCACTGAGCTCGGTGTAGGGTTCTACCACAGGTCCAGGTTTTCAGTATTGGAGAAGCCTGGGTTTTTTCGGAGGTTCCAGTAGTTTCCCTTGTACAGCCACACCTCTCTGCCGGCCTCATCCACTGATTTACTGTGAAAACCAAAGGAAAGCAGCCAGTGAGCGGTCATCGTAAATGTTGTTTCTGTTCACAACATTAAAATATCTAAAGGAATAATTCAACATTTTGGAAACGTGCTCACAATCTTAACTATTCACTTACTCACTACTACTCTAAAACGCTCATGTACAGTAAATATGAAGCTCACACCAGCAGATGGTTCACTTAGTTCTGTCCAATCTGGAACACTCACTGTGGATGAAACAGCCCTGAATAGTTCCCATAGACTGTTTATAGGATCGATGAAGCTAAAGTGTCGCCCATTGGTTCGTTGACTTCAAGAGTTGACTTTAACTTTTAAAAAAATGTATTAACTGAGTATTTCATGATTGAAAATTATGACTTTTTGGAGTCCGCCTCTAGTGTCCATGACAAGTATTGCACTTTAGCACTGGCCTCATTTTTGAGTTCCAGTTGCTTCATCCATTTCAGTCTATGATATGAACTCAACACTTTATGTAAATAAAAGCCCACTACTAGTATCTTAGTGGACAGAAAGCATTCAATTAATAAACAGGCTTTTATTGTGAAATATGTGCAGGGAAACTTACATTTTGGTCTGTATTACTTATTATTCAAGGAAATACAGTAGCTGCTTTCTGAAAGTTTTCCTTTGAACCATAAGGGACAGTGTCCAATCTTTGAACCTGGTAACCCCATCTTCTTTGGGAGGGTCTGGTCCAATGTGTGGGAAACAGGGGGGAACAACCTGACTCCGTCCAAAGGCATTAAAATCTTATTTAAAGTTTATGGAGCTGATGCACTAAAGTTTAGTAATTACAAGTGGACTGTACAGTAACTGAATCTTTTTCGTCACTGTGACTCCCACAACAACAACGCACATCAATTCTTTACAATTAAGATCAATTTGTAGAATTCTTGCAACAACAAAATAAAGCTACTGAATATGCCACATTTCACTGATCTGAAACTGTGCTGCTTTAATTTAGACCAGTCTCAGTGACATTCCTTCAAATACTGTTGATCCAAGGGGTCCGGAAATGCAGAGCGTCTCACCTGAAGAACCTGGGAATGTGCTCCTCCCCTCTCTTGGCCATCTCCTTCCTCCTCTCCCTCTGCTTTTCCTCCACCTCATCCTTCCTCTTGTCTGCCTCTGCTAATTTACCCTCCTCCAGGAGCCTGACGGAGGAAAAGAGAGAAGCGAATCAGCAAAACATGGAAGATGGTGGCAGAACTGATTAAAAAGAAAAAAACATTCAGCCCTAAGTCTTGTGTGTACCTCTGGTCTGGTCTGAAGCGTGTGTCTGTAGGTGGGAGGATGGCCTTCAGGTCTGGAGTCAGTTCGTTGAGTTCTCTGGCGTAACGCGAGAAGCCGTAATAATCGAAGTGGTCATCAGGCTGCACGTCTAAACAGGAGATTTCATTACGATTGTTAAAACTCAAAACATTTTACTGTGAATAAATGTAAAAAAAAAAAAACAATCTGATCGACAAGTTTCCTAAAGTCACTGAAATTCATCTATAGGGAATAACTATCTTCAATAGCAATAGTACTGCAGTGATGCTACTTACTGGGCTTCCAGATGCACTTTGGTGTGGGCAGAGTGTCACAGAAGATGCCTTCATGCCAGAGGCCTCCGAAACGATGGACCACCTCTCCGGCCTGGTCCAGGACCACACCCTGCACCTCGTTCTTACTGTTGTCGGAGCTCCAGTAGCGAGACTGATGTACAGGGAGGAGAGAGCTGTGGTTAAAACCAGGGGAGGAGGAAAATGTCTGTGTGCAATGACCAGACTTCAGAAAAAAACAGATGTGTATGTATGTGTGTGTGTGTGTGTGTGTGTGTGTGTTCTGACCTTGACGAATGTGATCTTGCAGGTGCACGCATCGTTCTTCGTGTTTGTGATGACCACCTCGCCATAGTGCTCCAACCAGCGCTGCTGACTCAGCACGTTGTGGATACACGTCACCGCCTTGTTCCACTGATAGTGATCACCGTACCTGAGCACAAGAGTTTATGCGATAATGTTTATTTGGAATTTGGAATTTCAGTTCAGTTCATTTGAAGAATTGGAATTGGAATTACAGGAAGTGGAATTGGAATTACAGGAAGTGGAATTACATTCATTGCAATTCTGAGAAATTCCTTATAGCCAAGTAACAGGAAGTATTTGTGAAGCTGAACAAAGGTTTTGGCTTCAATATTAAAAATACGTTACACTAAAGAGCGTTACTAAGAAGTGAGAAATTTTTAATACATTTGTTTTTGGTATTATGATCCCAACACTCAGAGAAGCTTTTAAACAAATGTTGGGATATAAAGTATTTTTCCACCATTTTCCATAATTTGAAAGTTATAATACAGTAAATTATCTGTTTTACAGATGATGTCTTTTTTCGTAATTGTCGATGAAAAATATTTGCTGCAATTAAAATATAATGTGTTCATGAAGATCATAGCAATAATATTTGTTTGACATATGTAAAACAGTCATGTATGGAG
>OOFC01051293.1:50690-97490 GCA_900323345.1 Pseudochromis fuscus
CAGGTATTTAATAAGTAATTTACCGATATTGTCCATAATTTAAAGCGACATATAGAAAACAGTCTGTAAAACAAACAGAAAAAAATATATATACAGAGATTTGTTTTGTATTTTTTACAGTGTATGTCTGAAGTTATGGAAACAACTGAGTGTGTGAGACTGTGTGGCTGTGTGTGTGTGTGTGTGTGTAGAAACTCACACTGTGCGAGTGTATATGCAGCATTACATGGGTCCTGCTGCATGTTTCTGAGCTCCCAAAACTGTGTGGAATGTGGTGGTGGGGTCGTGGACAAGCCCAGACTCAGCATCCCCTCACTGTGTGTCCACGGGGCACGCCGGGCCTCCCGCCCTCCCAGTGTTCACTGGTTCAACGGTCACTAATTTCAAAGAAGACTTAATTAATTGGTTAAAGCCGGGCGTGTTGTGTCGTCCACACTTGCATGTGCTGTTGCTGCTGGAGCCGCCTCCTGCTCAGCCCGTAGCATCCAGACCTGCAGATGTCTGAACACATGTGAAACATCCCTGGACTCCAACAGATGTGAGCAGCAGAGGTGTAGCTGAAAACTGAGAGAGATGACAGGAAACCAAACGTCATGTGAGATGTGAAGATGTAAAACCTAACAGGAGCTCTACAGGTCAGACTGTTTGATGTTAAAATCCCAAAGGTGCAGCAAACATACTTACTTAAAGGGGACATATTATGGAAAATCCACTGTTTAAAGTCTCGTATATGAACTGTTTGGTATGTGGCTGCCTTCAACGCCACTGACTGTGAGATTTTAAAACCACCTCATCGTTGTGTGAGCTGCTTGAAGAAAAAAACCTGTGGTAAAACGAGCCGTTCTGGATTCTTCTACTGTGACGTAACAATATGTCAGATGGCGTCTGACAGGGTCTGACAGACGCTGCGTTAGCCAATCCCTGCAGAGTATCCCATGTGGTATCCCACAGCGTCTGAAGCGTAGGATCCGCCTTCTTGGATTTCTCCGTTACAAGAGAAGTTTGGCCGCGACATGAGTGCAGCCAAAACTCGGTTTGAGTTGTAAAAACAAACACATTTTGTTAGACAGGCTGCCAGCCTCACAGCGGAGTGGATTAATCTCATTTAAGATTCCTCATGTTGTGCTGGTTTCCTGGTGACACCGTCATTACATTAGTGCAGAGCAACAGAGGGGAGCGCCTTAAAGTGACAGGCACCTAAAAACAGCCTGTTCTGAGTAAACCTGTCACAGAGTGTTTTTGAGGCAGACTAAGATACAGGATCAAAGTGGAGTTTCACCAAGAAACTTCACAGACATGTCCTGGAGGTGAATAAGACTTATTTAAACTGCCCTGAAAACCAGTGTAATATATCTCCTTTAAGAATCTGAACTGTGAGGAGTGTGTTTCACTTCAAACCTAAAACCTTGTGTGTACTTTTGTGGGCAGTAGATACTGTAAACCGGCTGCATCACTTTGACAAACCTGTTCTGGGAATTTCTTGTCCACACTGTGACCATTATCCAAACACTGAACATGCTAACTACCCGGGATACATAGACTGTGTAGGATGGACGAAACTTGTGACAGGTGATGTCACCTGTTGGTTTGTGGACTTTTGAAGCCAGGAGTTTGGCATTTGGACGTCACCATGTTGGTTGTTTGGAGCCAGAAGTGACCATATTTGGATTTCCAGGAAGGAGTGAGGAGGCGGGTCTGAACCCAAGGACACTGCACAGTGTGTATGAGACTGGAGTTTAGAGCTGGTCTCATTGGAGATCAGACCTGTCAATCAAACTAACCACACCCCTAAATCTTATTCTGTATGAAGCCTAATATTTACTTAAATATGTTTTTTTTTTTTTCAGATGGACCCCCAAATAACTGAAAAGAAAAATAGTTAGTGACATCAGAATGAGTTGTGGAAAAATGTACTGAAAATGAGGATTTTTCAAATTGAAGTTAATTGTGGGCAGTTGGAGTTTTTGGAGCCAGTCTTGTGGCCATTTTTGAGGCCCTGTTGCTTCATCAATTTCTATATACAACTTATGTTTTTGCACAACATTTTACTAGTTTTGCATCCATCTTCGTGTGTCCAATATTTACCCAGACTTCTGGGTTAAAACAACCCAACATTTTCTAGGGTGTGATTTTGAAGTCAAACTTATAACTTGAAGCTTTTCCAGTAGCAACAGAAGTATGCAAACATGAAAACACACACACACACACACACACACACACACACACACACACACACAAAGCATCATTTTCTTCTTGGAGGAAATTGCGATCCCAACCAGCTGAACTGGAGGCCGCTCATTGCATGTTTTCCTTCTGAGCTTCTGGCCTTTTGCCAAAAGTGGCAACAACTGCAGCTCTTCACTGACCAGTATTTACTGACGTCACAGTATTAGCCCCTTTCTGGCACACACACTTCAATTCTGTCGGTATATTTTCATTCCCATAATCAGTGACTGATAATGATAAGTGATATATATTAATAATGTTAACACAGATGTCGTAATAGCATACATTACTTGACAAGTCCTCCATTGTCTTCTCCTCTCACTCTCTGCCCCCGTTTGTTTGGGATCAGGTCACAGTGGTCTAAACAAAGTAGTCCATGTGTCACAAAGCCGAGCCACTTCCCTCATCTCCTCCTCAGGGATCCCATGGCGTATCCATACCAGCAGGGATATATAATCCCTCCAGTGTAATCTGGGGTGGAATTCCTCCTACACTGTTTGTACACAATGATCATATGTGCAGATCAGTTTGACCTGCATGACTTCATGCACTCAGTTGCATGGACACACATAACACACGTGTTATAGTGTAGGTTCTGTTATGTGTTCAACACTTAGTTTAAAACCATAGACTGTAGATAGAAATGGACGAAGCAACTAGAGCTTAAAAATATGAAATACTCCTGATGGCCACTAGATGCTGGCTCCAAAAAACCAGATGACTTCAATTCAAAAATCTGTATTTTGAACATCTTTGGGTCACGTGAGTAGGTGAATGGCGTGCTAGGCAGGTTGGCGTTCCACAAACTTTCCCTAAATGATTCACCAAACAACTTTATAAAACCAAAAGTGTTTGAATGATGAGTATGCCACCATGAAATCAGACAAACAGTTAGAAATAAGGATATCACGCATAACTGTACCCAAATTTCTGTTGTTTCATTCCTATTGGGCAGTGACCTTGGGTTCAGGGGTCAGACCCACCTCCTCACTTCTACTAAATATGGTCACGTCTGTCTCCACACAGCCAACATGGTGACATTCAAATGCCAAACTCCTGGATTCAGAGAATCCACAAACCAGCAGGTGACATCACTTCAGCTTCACCCGTCCTACATACAGTTTATGATTTTAACCAAGAACCTGCAAAACCAATGACGTTCTTTTCCCTAGAACATGAAGTGCACGCTAAGATTTGGAGGAAGGTGCAAATGTGACTTCAGAAGATTTGTAAATGTGTAAAAAATAAAAAATCTGTATTCATATTTTCCAGGGAACTGATATTTGTGAATGAGCAGACAAATGGTGTATCTATACATAGATATAAATGGCTGAAATATTGATATGATTTGCTACTGTGAGGTCATCAGTGACGGCTCAGACAGGTCTCTGACGTGGTCGTCTCTTCTGGTCTCTATGTCCGAAACACAGGGTTTTGTTTTCCCTCAGCCGAGTCTCGCAAGGATCACACGACTCCCCATGTGCATATAATGTTGCTACAATAATAGCCTCATAGTTAACACCCCAACACGCTAAACCTCGTACCTTCTTTGCATCACTGTGTTAGCGCTGTCTTTGTTCACAGGCTGACACCGGCTTTGTTTCCCTCTCCGATCCAAAGCTGTCTCTTCACTGGAGTTGGCTCCAACACAATGTGCCGTTGATATTTTGTGAGTTGTGTGCAACAGCTGCTTCCTGAGCCTCTGTGACTCCCTGACCCACAGTTACCCATAACACCCATCTCTGTGTGGGCTTTGTAGACATTTATGTGCGTCTCTACAGAAACATAATTCTAGTGTCGGTCCTGCAAACAGCAGCTCACATGTAGAATGAAGAAAATGTATGATTGGGAAAAAATCATTTTGACCATATCATAGTGAATAGGATCAAAAAGTAAAAATCTATAAAATTGTTGATAAAAGAATTGTCAAAATAACATAGTTTGCATAACAAAACATTTATTCAAGTTCTTGATTGGACATTTTCTCAAATTAAAACTGGTTGTCAATTAAAACCTCCTGGCCCCTGTCAAATAAGCATAATGTACATTTCTACCACTTTAATCGAAGAAATTCAACAGCATAAACAGCTATTTTACAGTGCACTATTATAATCCTACATCAGTTTGCAGTAACTTACAACTTTTGCATGGTGTAACCTTAAAGTGTTTCACAGTAAAAGCCTTGTTGAGAATTTAATTCCTCCTGTGCATTGAAACACTACAGGGCTTTTAATGTGAAACAGTTAAAAGAAGTGTTAGAATATTGAATCCATAAAAGCATAATGTTTTGCTCCACTCCCTATCCTGTTTCAGGCCCACTAAAACCTGACCAATGCTACTCATCAAACAGAGGAAACCAGAAATAAAGTCCTGCCTCTAATACTAGCCAGCCTCTAATAGAGGCCTGTTACCATGTTCAGCTGAGACCATTACAGGCACTTCTCATTTTTTGAAGCAATACAGTCAATATGGTGTGTAGTAGGTAGTATTTCTCAGATGAAAACCCAATGCATCTGCAAATTTTTCACAATAAAAGCCTGTGTTACTGTCTACTGAAAAGTTGGATGGCTTTTAATTTGAAAGAGTTGCTGTAAGTGTTGAGTTAGCAGTGAAAATGCAGTAACTTGAATTGGCTTTGTATTCAAATATGATTTAATAAACTTAACAAAGAGACAAAATTAGAAATAAAGTCCTGCCTCTAATAGAGGCCTGTTACCATTTGCAGCTGAGACCATTACAGGCACTGCTCATTATTTGACGCAATAGTCACTATAGTGTGTAGTAGGTAGTATTTCTCAGATAAAAACTCGATGCAGCTGCAAATGTTTCACAATAAAAGCCTGCGTTACTGTCTACTGAAAAGTTGGATGGCTTTTAATTTGAAAGGGTTGCTGTAAGTGTTGAGTTAGCAGTGAAAATGCAGTAACTTGAATGGCTTTGTACTCAAATATGATTTAATAAACTTACCAAACAGAAGAAATTAGAAATGAAGTCCTGCCTCTAATACTAGCCAGCCTCTAATAGAGGCCTGTTACCTTCTGGCGTTTAAAGTAAATAAAGGTCCTGCTGCCTGTTTGAGGAAATATATTTAATTATATTTCTTTATTAGTTTTCTGACAAGTCAACAGAAATGTTTGGTGTCCCTGTGTATATTTAAACTGTACGGGTTTATTTGACCTGTAACAGAGGATGTAACTTTTCTTATATAATATTAAAAGGCTTCAGTTGTAGGCTGTTAACCCTACACTGCAGATTCACACCTTTTTTCTCAGCTTTCATGTATATATTTCTATGGGTCAGAGTACTAATCTTCACTCTAATGTGTATTTTTAAGAGTAAATATACTGTATTTACTGTGCTTACATCATCCACGGCTGCCTTACAGACTAACCCGGCTACTAAAACCATTTGTACCCTGCAGCTGTGCCTGGAATGTTTGGTATTGGACCAAAAAAAAAATCATTTTCACTGCACTGACTTGAGCAGACTGGTGACCATGTAGGTGTGTGTGTGTGTGTGTGTGTGTGTGTGTGTGTGTGTGTGTGTGTGTGTGTGTGTGCAGAAGAAATAAAAACATGTTTCACACAGGAGGGAGTGCAAATATGTTGTTCAGTTGATGTTTAACCGGCGTGTGTGAGAGGAAGATGAAGCAGGAGGATGTGCACATCACACACAGCGCAGCACGCTATCAACACAAACACGTCCTTTTCCCTGCGACGTGACCTGCGGTGCACACACACTTTTCCCAGAAACATAGCGGTGAGTGGATTCAGCATGTTTGGATGTGTGTGTGTGTGCAGACAGAAGAGTTGAGGCATTTCACTTTATCAGATGACACATTGTGTAATAGGAGAGGATTAGGGTCTGCACAACTGTGAGAACACAGGGAAGGGACACACACACACACAGACACACACACAGACAAACACACACACAGGTAGAGACGAGGTGCAGCAGTGTCACGGTAATTATTTCTCCAGCACTTGACAAGGTGCCAGCAATTACCTGATACCAGGGCTCCTTATCTTCTGAATGGAGGGCAGGTTCATACTTGTAGCCTCAGTGAACTTAGCTAAGTCCTCACATGCAGACACACACACACACACACACACACACACACACACACACGCCCCTCCCCAGCCTGCCTGGAGCCTACTGAGACTATGGGCCATTAGCGGCTCAGGTAGGAACTAGGTAGGTGTGTGATTTAGAGGCTTAGCTGCCACTACTGAGCATTTCTGTTATCATATATATTTTTAAAACTCTGATACAATCTGTTCAAAATACAAAGCTTTTTTTTTTATTATTTCATAGGAATTTAAAACAGAGAATAGCAACAGTTCATCACACTGGATCCAACATTTGATCTGATTGGCATTTTGTTTTACTTGCTAAATATTCTTCTGATTATTTTAGTAGTAATTCAAAATAAAGTTCCACATATCACAAATAACCAAGTAGTATATGTGGATTATGGATGTTGGAGTTTAAAACTTTGAATACAATAATGTTCGTGAATTAAGAATCTGTATCGTTCATTTTACTATTTAACTGTTTTATTTATTTATTTATTTAACTGCTGGTCTGTATTATTTACCCATGTTAAAAAAGGAAAGGTTTTGTTGGTTTCCATCATTATACAAAACATCTGTCAAATAGCAAACAAAGTCTGTGTAGTTAATTGTCATTTGTTTCAAATTTAGTAATATATTTATAGTATTAAACCTAAATTCAACAATTTATTTAAAAAATCTTATGGCTTTGTGGCCATTTCATATTAGACATATAAATGGTTTTGTGTATTAATTTACAGAAAAAAAATGATAAAACTACAGATTTTTTGTTACACTTGATCATAAACAAAATCCCTCACACTTAATTTTCTTAAGGAAAAGTAGAGGAATAAACTAATAAGTCCCTGTTTTTCTCTTGTGTTGATCTTTATATTTCACACCAAGAAAAGAGAAGTAAAGACCTACATGAGCACCACAGTCATCTCACATCCCTGCTCTGTATCAACAGGGGGTAACTACAGTATTTATTGTAATACTTGTCACATTGTGTTGATGGATATGTGACATCTTGTGTCCTGTTGTGTTTTTTGTCTTCATATTCCAATTACATTGTAATTTGAGCTTAACAATATGAGTGAAAAGTTTTGGTTTGGTTTGTTTGGTTTACCCCCTTGTTGCTTTAATAACAGCAGTCAGCACTTGGCTGCTTGGACTCTAAGCCTGGTTCTCCCTGCATGATGTGACAATGTTCCAGGAATGTCTTTCTTTCTCATAAATGTTCAGTGGGGTTGAGGTCAGGTGACTGTGGGGGGACGACGATGACAGTCAGCACTCTTTGCTTTTCTTTGGTCTCCAAGTTCAAAGCTTTGAGTTGTCTTTTGGCTCGTTCTTGCTTGATGTATTGATCTTGTAATAATGTGTTTCTGCGCCATCTCCTTACACACTAAAAAACGTTGGGTTGTTTTTTACCCAGAAGTGGGCTCTATACTGGACTAACTACATGCTGGGTTAATTTAACGCCACAAGATGGGTGTTTTTTATCCAGTGGGTAAAACCAAATAATATGTAAGAGCAATTAAATGCTGAGTGAAAAAGACAAACTACAGGGTAAAAACAACACAATGTATCTGTATCTGTGTCTAGGAGATGATTTAACAAGGAGGATTCTTCATTTTGCTCAGGATAACGTAGTTTTACTCGTGTGATCTGATCACACAATCATATTTATAACAGGAGAAGTTCAAAGAAGCCCCTGATTAGCAGATTAAGAGTCATCAAAACACATAATTATTTTGCTGCCTTTAAAAGAAGGACCTTTAGGATGAAGGAGTTAACATAGTGTCACAAATGATCACTTAAATACTTGGGCACATTTCACAAAGTGATGCACATAGCAGCTGTGGATGACTCTGAATAAGATAACAGGTTTCACTTTGGCACTATTTACACGCCCCTCCTCCTGGGACCCACCCACCCTCTCCTTCTCATGGTGTGTCACATTGCAGTGGTTTGGTTTTTGTAACACAAAACCTCACTGGATGCCCTGACTCCAGCCCCAACCTCAATCCACTCTTTGTACTTACAGGACAAAGGAACTGTGTGTGTGTGTGTGTGTAGTAATGGAAGGAGACACTGTTTCTGTACAAAGGCAAGTGGCGAAGAACATCCAGAAACCTATATAGTGCAGAGCAGATCCTGTACACATAACATATAATCATTGTAGATGCTGTGGTGGTTGGTGCAGTAGAGTCGCTGGCAGCACATGCAACACATTTTTTGTTGCATTAGTCTGTCTGCAAACTGGATTAAACTGTTATTTTAAGGGTTAAACATCTAAATAATGCGTGACCAAACTCACAGCCGAAACATAAACTACGGTTTAACACAAGTATGCCTCCAATCTGTACAACCTCTTCGTCAAGCTCAGGTTAAAAAAAAAAGGCTGAAACAGTTCAACAGACATGAAACAGACCATCATGTCTCAAAAATGAGACAAATGCGAAATCATCATGAAGTAGATATTAGGCTTGGTGCTTATTTGGATTGACAGGTCTGGTTTCAGTGAGAGTCTCATCCACATTTAGGAGTCAACATTGATACTTTACATTACAGTCTTTTTTATATTATAGTGAACTTGTCTCAGTCTTTGGGTTGTTTTGACCTGGACTTGACTGGAACCCAGCCTATTGTCTCAATGTGTTAAAAGAAAATATAGCGAACAAAGATTTTGTATCATTTACCAAAATTACATAAAACAAGATGGCCACTGCCATGTTGATGTTTTGGAGCCAGAAAGGATCATGTTTAGATAAGAGGATTGGTCAGGGGAGCAGTGAGGGGGGTGGGTCTAACAAAACATTAAAGGCAATTTAGAAGACCAGCGCTGTCAATCAAACCACGTACATCTTCAAACCTACGACTCTTTGAGGTCGAATATCTATTGACTATGAATGAATCAATTTATTTCATGAATAAAGTTATTCATTTCTTAATGGAAGCCATTTAAAGTTTTTGGAGTCAGCATCTAGTGGTCATTGGTGCTGAAAGTAAACCTGAGGCAACAGTAACTTTAACAGCTAACTCATGACAAAGCACATGAGTGATCACAACCTTCCTGTTGTCAGGCAGGCTCGAAACGAGAGAAAGATTTTAAAAATATCATGTTTTTCTTGCAACAGTGTCATTTGATGCATTTTTGTCTAGACTGAATCCGAGCTGTTTCTTGCCTTTCTCTGTATTTTTTCTTGACTTATACCTCACCCATTTTGGACTCAGTCTTGACACTGACCGGGAGCTGCTGGCCTTGTTTCAGACTCAACTTAAAAGCCCTAAACTGACACAATAACATTTAATGTTTTTCTTTTCTGTCTGCAGCACTGAAGAGATCTTTCGACTCTGAAGATGTGGATGACATACCATCCTACACCACAGCTTCCCCTGTCTCCACCCCCATTTCCCCGTCTTCCTGCCATTTCTTCCTCAACCACAACAAAGCCAGTGAGGAGCGGGGAGGAGGTGGTCAGTCTCCTTCTTTTGCCTTCAACAACAACAACAACAGCCTGGGCTCTGCACCCATCTCCCACATGCGCCTAAGTTCCAATCCCAGCCCTGTGTTTAAGTCTCGTAATGTAGTCAGCAGCATGTCCTTCAACCGAGGAACCACGAACAAGCCGGTCATCCACAACAATGGCTCCTCCGTGACCAGAGCTGCATCCTTCCAGAGCAAGTTAAACCCCAACAGTTGCTCCTTGTTGTTTGGGCCGGGCAGTGACAACGACAGCCTTCATAGCTCCTCATCCAGCCTTGAGTATTCTGGGGGTGGTGGGTATACCCTACCTCCTACTAAGTTGGGGTCATATCACAGCCCTCCACCTCAGAGGGAGTACCATGGAACCCAGCCCCAGCTCCCGCAGCAGCACCTGGAAGCAAACCTGAAGAAGTTCTCTTCCCATGGGAGTGTTTTCAACTCTGAGAACAACCAAGGCCAAGGGATGCTGGGTGTTCGAGAGCCTCGGGGGATCAGCCATGGCTCCATGTCCATTCTAGACTTCCAGATTTCTGATGAAGGTGTTGGTATACAAAAAAGTGGAGGCGGATGCAGGATGTCTCCAGGGTTGAAGTATGCAGATGCCAATGCCAACTGGAATGGTCATCTTCACAATGCCAGTTCCTTTGGGGAGGAGCGCTACTATGGTTCCAAAAAACACTGCCAACAGCAAGGGATTCAGATCCCCAAGGCCCCTCAGCCCAAGACCAAAGAAACTCCACGCCTCAACAAGTTTCCCTTGGATCTGGACAACTTGGTAAACAGCATTCAAACCGCTGGCCCCACCAAGACTGAGGAAGGATCCATGAGCCCCAACCTCCCCAAGCCTCCTCCAAGTAACTCAGGAGGCCTCCAGCACCACATCAGCCCTCCATCCATGGCAACAAGCCCTTCAGCCTCTCTCAGCAGCCTGGACAGTTCTTCTGATACACCGTCCCACCCTTTTCGCCATGCCTTTTCACACGTCTCTCCAACTCCCTCACAAGGCTCCATCTCTGTCCCAGAGATTACTTGCTCCCCTGTCCTCCTTTCACCCGCCCAGAGCCTCCAGCTGGATATTCTGTCAGGGCCCCAAGTTGCCCAGATGGTCCCCAATCTGCATTTTCCTTCCAACTCTTCCAGCGCCTCCAGCCCTAGTGCCATTGAGTCTTTGGAAGACGGTGTAGGGGATGAAGAAGATAGTGTTGGCCTAATCTTACAGAGGATTGCCTCTTTCTCCTGGCCTGCCAGCACTGACACCACCCCAGGAAGTAAAGCCCGACCCTCTACTCTCCAAAGCAGCGGTGGGTTGTCATCTGGATTTGGATGTCCCACTGAGACCAGGCCTACATGGAAGGACAAGATGAAGCAACAGGAAGGTAAGATGGTTTTTGGAAAGCAGAAATTGCAGCCATTTATAACCAATTGATTGCAATTTTGTCTGTGGGTCTTAAGACAGTCCCAAAGGGCAGATAAATACCATATTTCCTCTAATATGGACTTTATTTACCCAAGCTGCAGAGGGCATCAGGTCTCAGTTTGAGGAAGGTAGGTATTAGAAGCAGAACTTTATTTCTGATTTTCTGAGTTTGATGGGCCATATTTTTATACAACTCATTTTGACACTTCAAATAACATCAATAGCAGAGTGGATTAAAACACTAAAGCTGCTGCTTTGACTGTTAATACTACCTCAACGGTTCCTCTTAACTTTTTCTAATTAAAACTCATGCAGCTTTTCAGTAAACAGAAACAGAGATGATGTGTTTTATGTGTTTAATTTTTTTTTAATCTTTGTGTTTTTCCCCCGACCTGTATTTACTTGTCTCAGCCACAGCCCCAGCCATCATGATAGACCCAGTTTTTAATTGGCTACTGGTTTTTATTTGAGGAAATATGGTAACTTAAGAAAGTGAAATTGGATCAGGGCATCAAACAAAAAGTAATCTGTGGTGTTTTATATCTACCCAAAAACCTCTGAACGTAATCCAGGCAGTGATTATGTTTGGCACCACAACATAAATCAGAAAAGCCTTTAGTACCATATTATTGCCATGTCTAGCAGGCAAGTTTGAATATGCAGCATAAAGGATGGTAGAAGCTAACAGCCCTCTCTCTGGCTATGTGTGAGTCTGTTTAACAAATGATGACAAGGAATATCCTTCTCTTTTCATTGTTTTCATGACAGTGTAGAAAAGTCAAGGTGAAGCGGTGAGCCTCACAGCCAAACCATTGGTGTGTCCACACACACAAACACAGTTGGGTTTCCATGATTTCAGAGGATGTCACATTGACTTCTCCCAACCTCAGCTGTGACTAGTACACTCTTACCCTGACCTTAAAACAAGTATTTAGCCTGAAATGTCATGTTTTACATCATTAGGACTTGCTTTTTGTCCCCATAATGCGACAGTGTAAACAGATTATGTCCCCACCACTACCCACCCACACACATTAATGCACAAACACATTTCTTTGTTGCCTCACCAGCTGGTTCCACACTTTTTGTTAAACACATGGAACAAGCATTTATTTTTGCATACAAGCACAAGTCATGTGTCTTCTTGTTTAAAGCTGTCAGACCTTTTTTTTTTAAAGGGGGTTTTAAAGCTATTTCAGTCCACCTCCTTCCAGCTGGCCTTTGGGTCAGGCTTCCTCTCATAACAAAGCCAACTTTTCTGTGTCTAAGTTTCACATTTACAGGAAATGTGTTGTAATAAATACCACACCATCAAGCATCAAACCAACCTGTGTTTGCAAAAACAATATCTTCCCTATTCATTGTTATATTGGTTTTATTGCACAGTTTATAAATGTCAGTGACAGGGAGATAGGAGATCAGTGGATAACTAGCATGATGTGTCAAACCAACAAAACTATTTACAAAAAATGTCAATTAAACTACAGCTTATTCTTCATTAGTTTTTAACTGCAGTCCTGAATGGCTGTCGCTCAGACGTTAGACCAGGACCACTAAAGTCACATTTACACTGGTACCTCCTCTCTTCGCCTCGCCCCGGATCGGCCCGCCTCGGTTGCATTTACATTGCCGAGGATTGTCCCTCCTCCATGTAGCTGATCATCATCTTATATGCAACACACAGGTGTGGAAAGAAGCAATGGAGGAACCACTGCGGTTTTTGACTTGTCCGACCAATCAGATTTTAGTACCTGCTCCTACCAGACCGGGTACTTTTTTTGGAACTGCAGGAGAGGAGGTACGAAAAGTTGTACCAGGTACCAAGTTCCAGGTACTTTGTTGCCAGTGTAAATTCACCAAAACAAAGGTGAGTCGAGGCGAGGTGATGCGGTACCAGTGTAAATGCAACATAATTGTGGGGTACACCACTTGGACTGAAAGCTCCTGTTCACATCAGGCAGCACACTGAGCCCACAAATGCTCAGGGTGGTTAGGTCAGCACTGTGCACGCTGGCATTGAGACAAATTGTAAAAGGGCTGTATGAGTGTATCCACATAAACCATGTAGTACCTCAGTTTAATCCATGCAGATCATACGTGGATCCAGAACATGCCAGTTAAATGGATGGAATGTTCACTCTGATGAGACGTCCGGATGTTTACACATGAATCTTGTCAAGTGCAGATTCAAAACTCGAGGTTGAGGTTTTAACAAACAGAAGCATCTGTTTGAAGACACCTGTGGGGATTTTCCAGCCGTCTCCTCTAATCTCATCAGGGAATTAGTACAATTCCTCTGAGAGGAAAACAGAAAAAAAAGGGTCCATATATGCTCAGATGATATCTCACTATTGGACGCTCACATGACAACAAGAAGGATACAAGGTGTGGTTTGTAATTTGTTTTTTGCAAAATCTGCCGTTACGTTCAAGTAACATTCAGGCTCCTGTAAGTAGTTGATGATGACTAGTTAATGTTTTCAGGTTTGAAGGAACTCCCATAAACATAATTTACAGAAAACTGGTTGAGTCTGTTTAATTTAATCTGCAATATGGGTCAATTGTTAATCAGCATCAATCAAAGTATTTACTCTTGCAGCAGCAGTAATGGCAGCACACTGCAGGCGTTTGTCTACAGACATGAAGAAGCTTGCAAGCCTCACAACACAGGCTTACTCTGCGACAGGGATACACTGCAAACCTTTAAAAAACAGTAATTTTCCTGCAGCTGTGGCACCAAACAAATGCTGTAAAATAACAGAAAATAACCCACTCAACAAATACAATGATTTTCCATAATTACAATACAGTTTATAGCTTTGTTTTTATATGAAATCTTGTGTCACTTTTGGCTTTCTGTGTTTAGGACACTAAAGGACATTTACACATGCTAAAACAATGACAGTAATAAAAACACATTTGTTCAGTATTGCTCTATAGACTGCATAGAAAATGGATGAAGCTAATGTGACATCACCTGTTGGTTTGTGGACTGGCATTTTGAAGCCAAGATTTGGCATTTGAATGCAGTCATGTTGGTTTTTGGAGCCAGAAGTGACCATATTTGGATATGAAGGGCGGACTGAGGAGGCGGGTCTTCCCCTTGAACCTGAAGACACTGACCAATGTGTATGAGACTGGAGTTCACGGGTGAACTTCTGCATTTTTTAGGTCTATCATTTGAGCATCTACGAACGATCAACTTGGAGCATGCTCAGTGACACCCTGCATGAAATGTCCAATAACAGTTTATTCACTGCATCTGTTGCTGTGGGTGGGACTCTCCTCTCGGATGCAAACACATTGAGAATGCCTGAGCTTTGTTAGAGGATTCCTCAGAGCACACAACATCTCCGCTGTGTTCGTCTTGTAAATTACAGGTTGATGTGAACTAATAGATGTTTACAGTAAAATTAATGTCTTGCTTTATCCTGGGCTTTACTCAGGTGGCTTGTTTCCCATAAAAAGCAGGAAAACACAAATCTGGCCTCTGGCATCTTCCTCTGCTCGTAGGAAGAAAACAAGACAGATGATAGAGGGTAGTGTTGGAGGCTGTGTTTGTCAGGATCAAATTCTCATTGAAGTAAGCGGAAAATATAGTTATATTGTATCATGTAGCAATTGAAATGCAGGAATCCAAAACATAATGCAGTCAGGACTTTTCCCTGTATTCCCTCCACCCGCCTCAGGGAAGGCAAAGGAGTTGATAATGTCATAGTTTTGGAGTTTATCTTGTAAATGAGCCATAGATTAAAATTTTCAGATAGCGTAAATATAAAATAAGATGCACCAGATTGAACAGAACTACCACCTACCAAAAGTATGAATAGACTGTATATATAAGATGGATGTGGTTTTGGACTTTTGAAGCCAGGAGTTTGGTATTTAGGATAGAACAGAACTTTATTGTCATTAAACACAATGAAATTAAGGTGGCCATGTTGGTTTTTATAAGCCAGTGTTGATGAGACTGGAGTTCACTGGTGAATGAGCCCCAAGAAACCAAGAGAAAACCAAGAAATCAAAACCACAACTAGTGACAAGAAAAACACAGAACTGGAACCAAACTCAAACAACAATGTAACATAATCACAAAACTACAAGGAATCATGACAACATTTGGTTTTCTCACGAAGGGGGTAGGGGATACCTCCTGATACGCCAGCTGATCTTTTCCCACCCTGTAGACTTGCTGTTTGAGTGAGATAGTGTTTCTCACAGGAGGATGTCATGAAGTTGTCCAGTGTCCCTCCCTCTGGACCACAACTGTCATTAACTTGTACCAGCAGACCTGTGCAACGATTTATTTTGGAGTGTGTACATCACTGTATGTTTTCTACACATGAACATTGAGTTTCCAAAATTTAAGTCAAGTGATGTACACTTAAGTAAGCTCATCTTAAAGGTCAGTGTGTGCTTTTCATGAGGGACCCTCCTTCTGCTGTAGCTCACTAGTTTTTCCTCACCACTAGCTCAGATTAGCTCCCTGTTTCCTGCCCAGTTGTTTTAGTTCAAGGCCCTGAAATGTGTTTCCTGCACCAGATAAGATTAGCTCACCCTCGATGTTTAGTCTTGTTACATGAACTCCCAAAACACACAAACTCACACACACACACACACACTCACACAGTATAGACAGACAGTGAGAAAGAAGTGGGTAGGTTGACCGGCAAACATGAAAAGATAACATGACCTTCATAGAAGTGAGGGTTAGCGAATATGACCTCACTCAAAACAACACGCACACAAAACAAAATAAACTATTAATAACTAAATAATAATAAAGTGGTTTCAAAGCTTTTTTTTAAAACACAAATAAAGAAACAAAAAGAACAATAACGTCAGGAGGAACCTTGTTTATAGTACAGCAGAAGAAGTAAATGAATTTATACCTTTACAATAAAAATCAGTACAAAGTCAAGTAGTATTTGAACTGCATACAAAAATAAATCTAATAACAATGTATTTCTTTATGAATACGCCATAAAAAAAAAGTCTGAACGAAGTCTACGCCTTAAAAAAATGTTGATTTATATTTTATATTGCAAATTTAACCTACAAAGGTAGGTGTAAAAACAACAAAATGTTGGATAAAAACTACAAAACACTGGGTAAAAACAACAAATCTTTGGGTAAAAACAAAACACTGAGTAAAAACTTCAAAATGTTGGATAAAAACAACAAATTATTTAGTAATTCATCACATTTTACTGAGTTAATTTCACCCAGCATGTAGTTAGTCTAGCATTTTAGGTGAATACATAAAGGACCACAACAACATGGTGCTTACAGTGCATTCTTATGAGAGATGAATCTTTCATCAGGAAACAACTCTTAATTTCCTCCTTTTTACTGAGTCATCACAGTAAACACCACGTTGGTGACGGTCCTCTGAGGTGCTGTTCCTGTACAGGCAGCGTGGAGCTGTGCCACAGAAACACTGCAGTCAGGATTTGTTGGTATGGAAACAATACACCACCTCTCAGCTTGTTGTTATTAGTGTAAACTTTAAGGTGTTAGATCGGTGCAGATGTCATTCTTCTGCAAGTTGCAACTCATTTCATTGTGAATATCACCTTAACTCACCCTATACAAATGCCGCCCCCCTCAACTCCCACTTTCAAAACATTGGTTTTAGCCCCGCCCCCCTCCTGTTGTTTTCCAACTGCCCCTGGTAGGCTAAATATTCAAAATTAATTGAGTCCAAAAAATCATTCAGCCTCTCAGCTCCATGTAAATCTATCTCAGGGTGTTTACACTTGGTTTTAAGATGTGTCCCAGGTAATCACAGTGTGAACAGCCTGTACTTGAAACATTTTGCCTTCTCCTCTCCCTTAGCTAACTGAGCCAACTCTTTACAAAATCTGGCGCTGATGTGAAAACTGTGCTGACCCTGACGTTGCCGTAGTGACATCCAAACACAACTGGTCGGCAGGATGGTTTGGATGGACACATGTTAATACACGTGTAAACAAAGATGTGTCCCGACTGTCAAACTGATCGCTTGAGATGCATTTTAAAACCAAGTGTAAACAGCCTCATTGTGACTGCAGCAGGAGATTAGTAGATGTCACTTAGGGACTAAAGCTGTGTATTGAACTTGAAGAACATTTAAAGGGCTTGAGAACTGTCACTATGGGCTCTTATGGGTTAAATATAAATAATGAGTGGAGGCCCAGAGGACAGCAAAGGCCTGTTGTGTGTCTACATAAGGAGACAACTATTGACCTCATGACCAAGCAGATTTATGGACATTTATTCTTCAATATATAAAGTTCTGCCTTTAGTAACATTTCCTGTTGTTGATTGTTATAATGCATGTGTGTAGTTTCATATCTTACACTGTAACTTCTCACAGAGTGACACCTACCACATTAACACAACCAGCACAGTTGTCGCTAATGAAAGTCACTTGCTCGTGGTAATGTGGTTGTTGTGCACGGGTGTTTCTGTGGGAGTTTTGCAGCTGAAGTCTGTGTTTCTAGGTGGGAGAGGCTTAGCTGCTAATGTTTACAGTCCTTAACAGCTGTGTGTGGGTGTGTGTGGGTCTGTTTTTGTGGGGGTGGGGGTGGAAGCTACACCCCTGGGGAAGAAGCTGTTCTTCCGCCTGTTTGATTGGACTTTAATGGCTTTATAGTTCCTCCCTGATGGTGAGGGGACAAGCAGAGGGTGACCTGGGTACATAGGGAAAAAACATACCGTAACTAGAAACCACTCAGAGAGCACACAGGGTATAATTAATGTCTGGGAATGTCAACATTATCATCCTGCATGTGTGTGTAGATTTTCAACAATATCCAACAAGATGTGACAAAATTAAGATTTTTCATTTCACTGTTTTCAGTTTGTACCTCCAGTGACACCAGGTCATACACATTGGACAGTGTCCTCAGGTTCAACAGTCTGACCCGCCTCCTCACTCCTCCCTTCATATTTGGATATGAAGGGAGCAAACCAACCGGTGATGTCATGTTAGCTCCGTCCATTCTACATGCAGTCTATGGATGAAACATAAACTTTATTAGACAGAAAATCCTCCAATCAGCAGCTGGTAATGCCCATAAATGTGATCAAAAGGTTGTTTAACTGGTTAAATGTCAACAAGAAAACATCAAATACAGAAAAAAGTAAAGAATAATATTTATGCAATGAATAAAAACTTCAAATTATTACTAAAAATTGTTTTTCCTTGAAGTCCATACTTGGCTAATTATCAAGTCTTTGGAGGGTGTGTAGCTGCTGGGCACCGTGTGTGTGTGTGTGTGTGTGTTGATGTTAGGGCTTTGTTAGGCCACACAGTACTGTACTTAATGTCACATCAACAGGAAACTGTAAAGCTTTAAGTACCACTCTGAGCAAAGCTTTAGAGCTTGACTCATCTTTAATAGACCCCTCTGTCTGTTTGTTCATACTCTTTACTCTGTGTGTGTGTGTGTGTGTGTGTGTGTGTATGTGTCTTTGGTTTAAAGTATATAGAGACATTTCCAGAGCTGTCTCCTCTGTGACATCCACAGCTGGGAAACATGGACAGCAGCTGGAGGTTTGACATGAGTTTACTTCTCGGTGCATGAAAGCAGCTGGATGATGTTTTCTTCTGTAGCTCTGGAGCAGCTTTGTGTAGTCTGACACTAAAGTGCGGAAGATGTCACAGTGATGTCATCGTGGTTATGTCAGCTTTGGCTGAGAGCTTTACTAATTGGTACCAGAAAGCCTTAAAGGCTGGAAACCTGTCTACACAGGAGGAATTTCAGGTGCACCTGACACAACACAGATCTGGGTTACACACAAACTGGATGTAGTGGACTCTTGAAGCCAGGAGTTCAACATTTGAATGTCGCCATGTTGGTTGTTTGAAGCCAGAAGTGACCGTATTTGGATATGAATAGAGGAGGCAGGTCTGAACTTTCAATCTTAGGCCACTGCCAATGTGTATGGGAGTGTTTACACTTGGACACAACTGGACAGCCAAGACACATTGAGTTGGTCAAACTAACCAGGCTGAGTGGGTGATGGATTATGTGGCTGGAGGTGAGATGCTGGAGGTGAGATGAGCCAGGCAGGTCCGGGGGTGAAGGCTGAGGAGGGCTGGAGCAGGAGGACAGGTACTAACACACCCAAGTGGGAAGGGAGAGGGAGTATAGAGACAAACAGGAGTGTAGTAATCCTGAGGCACAGGATCCACAGACATTAATAAAACCATCAACGCCAACCTGAGAATCTAAACAAACACTGGGGCTGAGAGCAGGAGAAAACACCACACAGGTGGAATCAACTGTCTGGTTTACGTACTGCACAGTAGATGAGGTGATGAACTGCTGGTATGTAGATTGTCAGTCATGTGCAGCAGGAAAGTTGGCGAACAGTGAAAACACAGACACACACAGGGGAGAGCTCAGGATAGACAACAAGAAGGAAGTAAGTCATACAGAAACAGATGGGATGGACTTAAGTTGAGGCATAACCAACTGTTGTGAAAAAAATCAGCATTTTTTTAGTGTGTGGCCTTGAAAGATCAATATATAAAGTATATATTCTCCTTAAAATGATGCATTTTCTGTGACAGTTTGAAGTTATCATTCCATGAATGTGAACACTTAGCAGGCAGGTAGCTTTAAAGTAGTGAGGTTATTAGTGTGGACCTCACCTTTAATGTGGTCTCGTATTAACTATAACTAGATTGAAGCAGAGGCTCCCTGTGTTTGGCCAGTAGGGGGAGCCAGTGGAACAAGCAGGAGGTGAAAGAGGACACTGAGGATGATGAGGAAGAGCGATCGGTGACCATGTGTGTGGAGACACCACAGAGTCAGACCACAGAGAAACTACTTTGCTTTCAGTGTAGCAGGAAGGAACTTTATTTAAACTACTGGTGCTGACATTTGTCACTATGAGCAGTACTGACAGCTTAGAGAGTGCAAGTGAGGAAATTGATACAAGTTTAAACCTGCACCTGGGACTTTTTAGACCTTTTTCCTATTCCTGGAAAACTCCTGGAAACTGATTCATCGTTGATTCTCCAACTTTCAAAGAATTTGTGTCCCAGGCACAAATAAGAAAAACAAACACCTTTGTCCTTTTTTTATTCATGCTGCACTTACGAGACCCAAAGACAAACTTTATGATAGATAAATTACTATTTTTATTATATAAAATATGGTTTTATATTGAGTGTTTTTTCTCCCTTGGTCAGGTTTTGGACTCTCAGTACCTCATAAGACTGAAATTAAATTTGATTCAACAGTAACTTTATTGACAAATGGCACAGAAAGTCCTTATTTTAATGAAAAATATCATGTGCTTGAAAGATATATTAGTATTTAATTTATTTTTCATAACAAGAGCACCTGTCCTTAGGGATCACTGTCATCTCCACCACCCACCACAAAATATAACTTTTAACTTTTTTTTTTTTTAACCTTTGTTTACTTGCAACCACATCAGTTGTCATGTGACAGGAGCTAATGGCAGGATAGCAGTGTTAGCTTCAAGGAGGGAAGGAAACACAAAAAATAAAGGTAAAGATTTGTAAAACCAAGAGTAGGTTTATTGGTCGTTATTTCCAAACACCTCATATTTCCTTTGGATTTACAAATAATGCAAAAAATACCATTTTTTATTGAGTATTTTCAGTATATTTTATGCTAACTCAAAAACAGAGATTAGCATGCTAATATGTCATGAGATTTTAAATGAAATGCTAAACATTGTCATTTCCATCACTTTATTTATTATTTATGTATTTAAATATATAATTTGTATGTAATTTCATTACAACCACAGTCATTTCAATCAGTTAATATTTCTACACATTGTGATGAAGTAGAACAAATCAAAATATTTCTAAAAAGTGTTGGATTTTCTGAAAAATATCATGACCAAATTTTACCGGGTCTAATGTGACGAGGCTAAATGTATCAGCGGCACGGAGCTTACTAGCTTGTAAAAAGCTAACGAGCCTCGTGCCGCCGATACATGAGCCACACTGGTGTTTAAGCCGCAGATTTCAAAGCAATCGGAAAATGTAGCGGCTTATAGTCCAGATAATACGGTAGTTAGTTAGTTAGTTAGTTAATTATTTATTTATTTAGTTAGTTAGTTAGTTAGTTAGTTAGTTAGTCAGTCAGTTAGTTAGTTAGTTAGATAGTTAGTTAGTTACTTCATTACTTCATTACTTCTTTACTTCGTTAGTTAGTTAGTTAGTTAGTTTATTCCGAATATGCTAATACCACAAAAAGTACAAACTTCCTGACTGCTCCCAAACTAATTAATTACACAACATAATATAGAAGTGATAATTGAGGAAGCAACAAAATAATAAAATACAGAAAAAAAGTGTATAAGAAAAATAAAGTATAATACAATGTGACATTTTTGGGTGATATACTATAACATGACATTCTTTCTCATGACATATTATACATTATACATTTTCTTCATCCCATTCTATGCTGTGGCTTGTTTTTACTACATAATGTCTTGTTTTGTAATGGACATAAATTCAGTGTTTAGGTTGTGATTCCTGTCAGCCATACATCTGTGCTGAAAAATAATTTCTTAAACAGAATGAAAACCCATTTCTCAGCTCCACCATCAGTAAGATGTGAGTCATCAAAAAATGGAGGATGTAGCAACAGTGCACACTTTCTTTAAATGTCAAATATCAAGACAGTGGATTTTAGCCTCTTAAGACACGTCTGCAGGTTCCCTTAGTGTCCTCCTCATAATCACACAAAGACTGACGATGTATTGTGAAAAGTGTCTGTTGGGTCTTCCAGGAAGGAAGAGAAAACTAAAGTTACTACCAGCAGGGGTTGTACAAATGTGCTTTTATGAGATCATCAAGAAATCACACCTAATACTGCATCTGTTAATGAATATGTAAGGTTAGTTACTATGGATTTGTCTCTGTTGTTTCACCATCAACCTTCTTTCAGTCTCGTTTGTTATCATTGATTTTTGTTGGAAAAGGGAACTAAAAATGACTCAGAGAGAAACAAGCAGCAACACATACAAAACAGGTTTGGGCCAAATGTAACTAGGTTGTGTCATAGCTTTGTGTTACATGAAGCACTGATGGACAGAACCATGACTTATACGCATCATATTTTACTCATTCTGCTACCAGCCTGTGTATAGACTGGACAAAGGTAACGTGATGTCACCTGTTGGTTTGTGGACGTGTTGGGTATTTGGAGCCAGAAGTGACCATATTTGGATATGAAAGGAGGAGTTAGGGGCGGGTCTGACCCTTGAAACCAACCAGTCGGCCTAATTTTTGAGCTCTGGTTGCTTTGTCTATTTCTATCTACAGTCTAAATACCCACACTCACCTGCTCACTAAGCAGCAGTATAAAATAATGCAGGTCTGAGTCCTTACTTCTCTGTGTAGTAACCTAAACAAATAGCTGCGTACGCCACACAGCACTATTAGCTGCTACTACATTAAACACAGTTTCCAAATGTCCTGGAAAGTTTTTAAATAGTAAGAAGTCCACACCCCCGCAACATAACTGGATAGGCTGAGTGCAAACTGTGACATCTCTACATTTCTGATGTGTGTTATCTGTTGGTCTCACCATGTGCTGCTGGACTCCTTGTTTCTCTTGTGGATGAACATTGGTCCTGGCTGTGTTTGGACTCCTTGTCCTGCAGCAGAATGAATGTGGGAGTGAGGAGATGCCTTCCTACGGGAAGGCGTAGTCAAGGGTTGAAATCTCAATTCACCCCTTCACCTTAGCCCTCAGCTCTACCCCTCCATTTTTCATGTAAAGGAGTAGGGGTGTCCTGATTCTTGATGAGTCGAAGGGGGAGGCCCATGGGTTAGGGCTGTCTGGCCCTGGAAATGGAGATTTTCCAGGAGCACACTACAAACGGACTGGTATGAAAAATTTCCCATATTTTAGTGTGAGTCATACGCAACATGGAGGCGAATGCTGCATTGGTTGCGAAAGGAACACAAATAACTTATAGTAATAATGTGATCATCAGGTTAATGCTGTTTATAGACCACCTGTTTATGACAAACAAAGCAAAAAAAAATGCAAGTTGTACATGTGTCTGTTCAGGCTATTCACATTAGCATCGTTTTAACGTAACATTCACATGTCCTGTTACACCCGTCAAAAATTGAACATGCCTGTTACTTGAGAGGACTAAATCTGCCGAGGGCATGTTGAATTGTTTGTTGTTGCTAAAGTTGCTATATCTATATCGCACCATTGACGATCGCTGATGACGTAACAGGTTTTGAAGGGTCGTCCCATTTCATAGGGGGCATTTCAACCACTACCCCTTGCAACTCAACTTCGAGGGGTAGGGTCGAGGGGTAAGAGGTAAAAATCTGAAATGGGATTGGGCCAAGGTCTTGATTCACACCAGTCATACAAACCTTACGTCAGGGTAAAACTCCTGGAAAATTGTTCCTTGAAAGTAGAGGTAATGCACGAGTAGTATCTCTCTTTAACACTACAACTTCACACCGCCTCTGTCGGCTCTCCTTGTTCGTACAGTGCATCCTGCTGACAATTCTTTACATGTGTTTTGACACCTTTCTACAACAGCAACATTAACGTGATCCAGAAGATCCTCTCCCTGTGAATCAGACCTCACAGTCTCCTCCCAGGCATCAATGAGCCTTGAGTCCAGTGTTGTTGGTTCACTGGTTGTCCTTGTGCATATCAGGATCAGTTTTACTCTGACCCACTTCTCTAGACATCACAGTTTGACAAAGTGCCTCAGATTCTCACACTGCCCATGTTTCCTGCTTCCACGCCATCACCTTCATACTGCTGGATACTAACTCCCACCTCTTCATACTCAGTGTTCACCTCTTGTATCATTATCGTCGTCTAACAGAGTGTTGTTGAGACAGTTATACAGCCAGCAGAAGATCTACCCAGGAAACCGTTTCCTCCACACACCAGGAAATGCATCATCCTCTGACACACACACACACACTCTGACACACACAGTGCCACGCCTCTCCACACACAGGCAGCGATATGACATCCTGCCCAGTTGTGTGTCAATACAGACGGCTGGGTCTCCACATCAGGTACAGAACTGCTCTCTCCTTCTCGACCTCTTTTTCATACCTTGTAACTTCAGGTCAGGTCTTCTGTTTGTGTGCCGCTTTACACTGTTGTCACGTTGTGTGTTTGAAGGTTGGCACTTCACATCTGAACATGTGAAAACTAGTTTGCGTGCTTGCCAGCTGTGAGTGTGTTGTTGCTTTTTAGCAGAGGAAACTGTTTAGTTGTCTAACAAAGACTTTGAATGAGCCATTGTCTGTCAGTGACATCACAGCGAACCCTGGTCAAAGACGGAGCGTACAGCAGTGTGATGTGATCTGACAAAATGACAAAACACATTCTGTAGTCAAACCTATAGATTATACATTTTTAGTTGCTGTTTTTTCACCACTATTGTGTAACTGTGTTCTGTGTGAGTTTTACTACTTCTACTTCACTTCAACCTTATTACCAGTAACAGTAAAGATGGGAAGGAAGAGCAGGAGCCTGTAGGCTGAACAACTGATTAGTCAGCACTTGTACAACTACACTGATGAGTAACCATGTTGCTAATATTCCATGGAAATTTTACCCAATGATCCACACAGGATACAGGTGATATGTCTGTCCTCAGAGGTGTCCTCCACTTGGGTCGTGCAGTCAGTTAGGTACCAGATGTATTGTTGTTGTGATTGGTAATGTCCAGCATGTGTGTGTTTGGTTTGCTGGCTCCACTCATCCCAATATAGGACATATTGATTATCTCCCTCTCTGTTTTTGTTAACAACCTGGTTCCTTCTAGATCCTGTTTAGACTTGTTTTTAAAATGCGACTTGAATGATCGGATCACAAGTGGACCACCAAGATGCATCTGTGTGTACACCTGTATTTTAGATGCGTCTCCAAACTGTCTTGCTGACAGCTTGTGTTGGGATGTCACTACGGCAACATCAGGGCCCACGTACAGTTTTTACATCACTCACCAGAGGAGCACCAGATTTTGTAAACAGTAAAAAAGAGGAGAAGGGAAAATGATTCAAGAACTATTGTACATGTACGGGTGCAGGGTGAGATGAAGGAGACCATACACAAGAAAAATGGCGGTTTTCAGTTCTTTGTTGAGACGCATTTTCTGTTATGTCCTTGTCGGGGACGCATCCTGACACATTAGGGTTCACACTGCAAAACATATGTGGTCCCATGCGTCCCAGACCACCTCCCCATGTGGTGTGAGTGATTGGTTCTTAGTGTAGTTGTTTACACTTGTATTTAGTGCTGTCCACTTGTGATCCAGTCACCCTGAGACTGGTTTTAAGACAGAATATAAGCAGGGTCTAAGTTGCTAGAACCCTGTATGCTAGCTATGTTTCCACTGGTGTATATGTGTGAATGAGAGTCACAAATTGTAAACAACTTTGTAGATTTGTGAAGTGAAAAGATGTGATATACTGTAAGTGTCCATTTACGATTGATTTATAATGAATCCAGATGTTTTCTCCTGGGTGACAGCTGTCACTGTCACTGCACTGTGCCCCATTAAAACACTGAAGACTTGGTGAGTGAGTCGACCACTGAGGCACAAAATATGTAAAAATAGCTGGTTTCAGTTTTCATCATGTAGCAGTGGAGCAGAAGTGAAAAAGGAGGGGAAGGGTTGTTATCTGTTGGTGTTATTTAGCAGCACATCTTTAAGATGCTGCTCGCTTGGTGTTCAGTTGATGTGTGCAGGGATGTAAATAACATGAGCATGTTGTTTAGCACATGGAACAGAAGTTGAAAAAATTATTACAAAATCATTATGAGTGTCGTAACATTTTCAGTTAAAGAGCAGGTCAAAATAGCCTAAATGACAGATATACAGTGTGCTGCAGTGACACCACAGACCGTATATAGAAATGAATGAAGCCACCAATGCAAAGTCAAAAAAACACAAAATAGTTTTCCATGTGCTTAAACCTGAGGACACTGTCCAATCAACTTCAGGCCTGGTCTTATTGGAGACCAGACCTGTCAATCACACTAACCATGCCCCCAAATCTTGAGATGAAGAGTTGACTTTCGTTTATGACATCAGAATAACTTGTGGAAAAAATGTATTGACTGAAGATTTCAGGATTGAAAATGACCATTTTTGATTTAGTGAACTGAGTTTTTTGGAGCCAGCCTCTAGTGGCCATCGGGAGTATTGCACTATTTTCCACTTCTCCACTGAATCCTCCTTTTGTTGCATTTCAGAGTTAATTTTTAATATGGGTGAATAAAATATGTACATCTCTATTCTCAGTAGAATCATATTTGCAGTGTATCAAAGAGTTTTACAGACTTATTATAAATCTGATATGATTTGTCACATTGTGTAATTGTCTTCAAAAGGTGTTCATGAGTGTGACTGTGAGTCTCTAATAGTTCTGCAACGGCTGATGTGAAAATCAGGGAAATTATTTTCACAATAGCCTCACACTTCCTCATTTTGTGACATCACGTTTTTCACACATCTCCCTCCATCTCCGCCTCTTCCGGTGTGTACACATACATTTCCTAGGTTTAGCTGAGCATCCTTTGGCTATAGTGTTTATATGTGTATTGATCTTGAAATTTAATTTCTATTATTGATGAAAAAGTTATTGTTGCTTAAATTATGGTAAATTGATCTTGCAACAAAAGATTCAAGCAACTCCAACTTCACATTACAAAACCACTCACCTGCTGTGGTGTGGGAGTTTTATTGTTTATTGGGGGGATATTAATATGTAAAAAGATATCTGCCATTTAAACAAATCTATGTAAACTACACAACTAGTGCTTCATTTGACTGTTTATTGTTACTACGTGTGTCGCATTTATTAAATGGACATATAGTTAAACTCACATTTAACACCTTCATCAGTCAATCGAAAAATAATATTGTGAATGTATTTCAGAAATCTTTTTAAGTGAGGACATCTCTTATTTATTATTATTATTTATTATCTGTTATATTACATGTCCACATGTTACCATTTTTCTCACATGATCTCTGTCTGTCTCACCGTCGAGAGACACTTGGGTAGTTGGATATATAAATATATGTTTTGGGTTTTTTTTGCACTTCTGCATCGGCTTCATTTTGGAGCTCCAGTTGCTTGGTCCATGTCTATATACAGTCTGTGGTAACTCCTGATCGCAAACTAAAAAAAACTACTTAAATAGAGGGAGTTAGAAGTGGCCGAGGACTGAAGCTGTGGGAGTCAGTCTCCTTAAACAATCACAGTTGATTTGGAGTGATTGGTTTTGCAGGTCAGCTCCACAGCCACTTGCAGTGTGCAGTGTGGCGACTCCATCCCACACGGGCTGTCAGCTCAGCCGCTGCTAGGTAAATGATCCTGACGGGGGAGGAGGGCGTAGTCCTTCTCCTCTCAGGGATTAGTGGAAGCTCCTTGGGGCCATTTGCATGTGAATGGATCCTGGAGCTGCAGGCCAATAGCACCCCCTCCCTCCTTCTCCCTCTCGCTCTCTTTCTGTCTCCCAACTTTTCTTCCACTCACACCACTCCTGACATCAGGGAACAGCAGAGAGGGAGAGAGGGGAGAGAGGGGAAGGCGGTCAGAGAGGGAAAAAGAGGGCATCACTGCTACGGAGGAGAAACTGCTGCAGCGAGCGAGGCCTCCACTGGCAAACAGGGAGTCGCACAACTGGCTTTGGTGGATGAGAGGAGGTAGGAAGTTTTCTTTCTCTCCCCGTGGATATCGGTGGGGTCACCAGTATCCACGCTCAGTCTCCTGGGCTAACAATGAGGGCTGACAGGACTGGTCCACTTCAGTCAGAATGGGGGTGGGGGCTTTGTTAGGCCTTGGCTGCTTTCTTACAAACTGTTGAATAAACCACGTCCTCGCTGGCTGCAGCTCACAGAACTGGTTTCCATCTTATATTAGTCTTTGACTATTTTATATAACTTTGTTTACACGCTGTCACGCACAATGACTCACTTTCACAGTATACAAAGTTTTTTATTTGGGTATGTTGCTGCAACTAAGAATTACTTTCATCATTGATGCATTCACATAATCATAGGGCAAACAAAACTTTCAAAAAGTTTCTAGAACTGATTGTTTTGATTGTCTGATCAAGAAACTGTATATTACAAACATGATATATATATATATCCTATATAAGATTTAAACAGGTGTTTGGCAGGTGTGCTTCAAAGATGACGAATGAATGGATGATCACATTTCATTTTTTTAGTTAGGTAATCCCTACAGTACTAAAATACAGTCATGTGTAATGTGTTGAGCCTGTTTCCTCAGCGCCACTTTATGTTTCTGTTATTGTGATATTTATGAGTTTTTCTCCAGAGCAGAAAACACTTGATACAAATTTTCTTTTAAAAATCTATTGGAAGAGAAAAGGATCAGTAAAATGTTTGCCCAAACATCCGTCACATTTAGACAAGCACTGGACCTGCCATATGTTGCTGTAGTTTCCCTGTTCATGAAGGTTACATCTGAAACCTCTCTGGTCCTCATGGCTTCCAGCTTGAGGTTTAACTCAGTCTCCCGTGGATTTTGGATAGTTTTTATTATTTTGACTTTGTGATCATCTGACTGAAAACCTTTTCAGACTTTCATGGGCCCACATCAGTGAACTTTAGTTCTGCTGAGGCCAAACTGTGACATGCACGTCCACTGCTGTCTAACAGCTGGGAGCAGTCACACAGACCCTGTTTACACTCGGTGTTAAAATGCGTCTCAGGTGATCAGATCCCCAGTGTAAACACTCACCAAGATGCACTGACATCCGATCACTCAGACCACATGTGGAGGTGGTCCGGGACACATGTGACCACATAACTTTTGTAGTGTAAACGCTAATGTGTCCTCATGCGTGACTTGTCCTCTCACCAGAAACCGTGTGAACAGCCTGTACCTGTACAACAGTTCACAAATCATTGTGCCTTCTCCTCTCTTTTAGCTAACTTTGCTAACTGTTTACAAAATGTGTCGCTCTTCTGGTGAGTGATGCAAAAACTGTGCTTGTGGTCCAATCAGCTGAGACATATTTTTAAAACCAAGTGTAAACAGGGTCTTCCATGGACCCAGATCAGTGTCCTTCTGCAGAGGACAATCTGTGGTGACATGCACGTCCACTGCAGTCTAACAGCCGGGAGCAGCCACACAGAGCTGCTGTGGGTGACACGGCAGCAAATCCACACCATGACGGTCTCCTCCTCTCAGCTTTGTCCTCAGCTGCTGACCTCACAGGCCCATAGGAGACTCTCAGCTCTCAGTACTGGATCTGTGCGGTTTGGAGTTTCACTGCAGTGTTCCTGTTTGGACTTTCTTATCATTGTTCTGCTGTTCACTGATTACTTTCAGCCACATGAAGTCAAACAACTTCATCTGCTTCTTCTTAACTGTCAAACATCACAACTGCACCACTTCCAACACCCAGTAAACATCTGACATCAACACAAATCTACAGTTACAGAAAAGAGCAGTGACAACTGAAAACTCTTCAGTGTCCACATTCCCATGGTGGTCACCTACACTGTGTTTTAATCATCGCCTGAACATACAATATAGAAACACATTCTGATGTCATTAGCTAAAGTCCACTCCTCAGTCATCTGGTGGTCCATCTGAAAAAAGAAATCATTGTTAAGTAGATATGAGGCTTAAGTAGATTTAGGGGCGTGGTTTGATTGACTGGTCTGGTCTCCAATGAGAGTGAATACAATGCTCATGTTTTACTTATTTATACTTTATACTTATTCACTGTGCAGCGTTGAACTGGACTTGGTTGAAAATGTTTGAAGATGTTTCTCGTCTCATCCCAGTGGCTCGTTCAGTTGTGAATATGAGGAAATGACCAAAGGTGTGAAATACAGTCTCTGGATGTGACTCAGACCTGTGTTGGTAGACTGTGTGACTAAAGGCCCTCTGGTTTGGAGTTAGTATTTTCACTGAGATAAACTGAGATGAAAAATAAAGGGAAGGGTTTGAATTTGTTTTTCCATACAGAACATTTTCTCAGGCTTTTCTTCTTTAATGGATTTTTCAGGACCAAGAGTCCGGTTCACACAGGAACACAATGATGTGTTTTGTTGGGCGGATCGCAGCATCAGTTAAGCTCATCTGCAGTATCCCTCATAACTCCTGATGGAAGAAACACAAAACACTACACAATGGAGTGTGATCAGAATAATACTTCTACTACTACTGCAAAACTTAGTTCAGTTTTATATTCTTCTGTAGTTTTATTGATTTATTTGTATTTCTGAAGTACTCTAAAATATGTGTAGATTTAAATGTCTAATGTGAAATAATGTGGGAAACCTATAAGATTGCAATACAAAAAGAATAACACAAATACTGTAAAATCCATTCTCAAATTTATCATATTATCACAACTATTTATTTTATTTAATAAATCAAAGCATATATGCATATAGACATATATAGATAGATATAGATTGAGAGAGAGAGGGAGAGAAAGATTTTTTAATTTAATTTAATTTTAAAAATTTTTAGATTTTTACATTTTTTCATTAACTCTCAAAAATATCACACTGATGATGTAGATGTCTCAAAAACTCATATATCAAATATGATACATTTGGCATTAATTACAATAAAAAGTGTTTTTTTTTTTTTTTTTTTATGAATTAATTTATTTTGGTGACCCAGCTGTTGGAAAATCACTTTTTTCAAAATTTGAATCTGACATTTAGATATTTGTTTTCTGTGCATTATGTAACCAACTGCATCTTTTTGTCTGACCCTCTGTTTGTGGCTTTAACAGCCTGAGTAGCACTGAGCATTACCATTAAATGGACATTTTAATAAAGGATTGTGGTTTAAAATCCTGCTTATGAAAACAAATAAGAGGTTGTAGAAGAATCTCTAACTTTGTACCAACAGCCCACGATGGAGCCTAGTGATTTATTACAGAAATATATCCTAAATATATCCTTCTTTTTATTATTTTTATTGAACAGCTTGTCTCAGTGTAAAATGTAATTCAGCTTACAAACCCAGTCTGGTCTCTGTCTCTCTGCCCTTCTGTGTCCTGACTCATGGGGATTAGTTCTGTTCTAATGGTTGTACAGTTGGATATTTATAGCTGATTAAATTATGTGGACTAGCACTAATCAACAGCGTCTGTGTGTGTGTGTGTGTGTGTGTGTGTTTCTAAGAGAGAGAGTTGTTGTAGGTTGTTGAGTCATGTAGAAATATACAGGACACAAATGTGTGAGTCATGCTGGATAACTGTGTCATGATTGTATTTGAGTGTATTTGTAAGCATATATATACACACACACACACACACACACACACGTGGACACACACACAGCTTTAAGTTGTTGGGGGGGTGCGGGGGGGAGGGGATTGTCAGTGCCGTCCAATCCTCTTATGCCACAGACCAGACTACACACACAGACATCAAGGGATAGACTTCAGCTCTCCTAGTCCTGAAAAGAGACTGTGTGTGTGTGTGTGTGTGTGTGTGTGTGTTGGTGGACATGCTGTTAGTCTTGGAGAACCATATATAGTTCCCTGTCACCTGTGAGTAAGTGTGTGTATGTTATTGTTTGAACCCATGAAAGTGTAAGTGAGGCTTCAGATGCTGCTGATGTGACACAGATGTGAATGTTTTAGTTCTTAAAGCTTCATGTCGAGCTGTCTCCAGAACAAGTCCTTCAACCCACACTCACCAAAGTGCAGTTCACTGGATCATGATCAAGAATTTTAAAGTAAAATGTTCACATGAACTCATTTTAAAGTCCACCTACAATGAAAAATGTTTTTTTTTTTTTTATATTTTAGATCACATCTCTGGTCTCATTGTTCACTGAACAACTTTTTTAGTGGCAAAAATTACGTTTGTTACTTTTGTATCAAAGGTTAATCACACTTCCTGGTTTTAAAAAAAATCATGTGACTTTCATCATCTTGCCCAGAGCAGCATCCATCTGTCAATCAACCAGCTGTTAGCAGCACTGTTCAGATTACCACCTGGCAGAGAGTAGCAGCAGCTGTAGCAGTAATCAGTACTTTGTTGCATTGTTAGTTGTATGTATATGTGTGTAGTGATGTTAGCTAGCTAGCTGTGGTGTTTTGTGGTGTTTCACTGGTCCAATCAAAAATCCAAAGATACTGTTCTGCCTACATGTCCTGTTTTTACAGAAATACTCTTGCAATGTGGCTTTATATGGACTTTAAAATGAAATGAAACTCTTGACTATGAATCTGTTGGTGTTCAAACAGACTCACCTCATGTATTTTCTTATTATTCAGAAATCATGTCTACCACATTAAAAGTCTTCATCCACTTCTTCTACATTTACATCCAGTCCATGAAACTTTACAACTTACATTATATAATAGTTTACATGGTAATATTCAGTATTCAGATTAAAACTTTTGACTTATAAACTACTTGTAAACCTCTGTTGTACTAGAATGTCATCACCTAAAACTACTTTGACTCATAATATGTTTGGTGATGAGGAGACTTTAGCCATATGTTTAGAAGATGATCTGAACATTATTGATAATCCTTCCACATAGATACATATTTTTCTTTGTTTGCAGCCACCTGCTAGTGTCACAGATGAGAGGAAGAGGTGGAGAGGAAGAAGTAGTGTAGCAGTCAGGGAGAGAAGCTATTGGTCGACTACATCAGCTGGATGTAGAAAACATTGTGAGGACATTTGTTCCTCAGCAAAAATTCTCATCTGGGAAGCACAGCCAGTGTTTCTCCTTGTTTTCTCTTCTTTGATGATGATGATGATTCATGTTGCATTGTTTGTTCTTGTGCTAATTCCATTTATCAAAATTTGGTTCTTGAACTTCTCACTGAATTGTTAACCAACACCAGCAACCACTGATTTCCTTCTTCTTCTTTGTCTCCTCTCTCATCTTGTTTTTTTTTTCTCCTGTGTGTTGGTTGGTAAACTCAAAGCTTAAATCAGTCCTCCACTGATGTGAGAGTCTCCCTGTAGAGATCCAGGGTTTGGTTTGTCTAATCTGGGCTGCTATAGAAACATGGCGGCCCAAACTGGCAGAGGACCCACACCCTATGTAAATAAAAGGAGGTTATTCTAAAGTACAAAAACACAACTCTGTTTTTCAGCTGATCACACATTGATAAAAGCTGAGTATTAATAACCATATATTATTACGCACCGGTCCTTTAATGTTCATAAGAGAGGGTCCAGAATGAAAGTGGTAAACATGTTTTTTCTTTGAGATTAGTCTTGTGTCTCTATGTTAAGTACTGAGCTGGAGACAGGAAGTTGTTAGCACAACTTAGCATAAAGATGAGAGGTGGAGGAGACAGAGATCTAGGGCTGAGTTCATCTACCAACACCACAAATATACATGCTGCATCTCATTTGTTTCATCTGTCCACAAATAGATATATGAATATTGTGGTTGTAGGAAGAGTCACATCTTGAAAGTCAGAGGGTTTAAATCATGCACACTCGAGGCTGGCTCTAAAAAACTCTGGCTCCAATTGACTTCAATTGGAAATCATGAAATAAGTCAATAAACTTTTTGTCAAGTCATTCTGATGTCATGAGCTAAAGTTATCTTCTTATAACTTTAGCTTTCTTATAACAGATCACTAATAATCTTCTTATTAGTGATCTGTTGGTCTATCTACAAGAAAAATCATCATTAACTAAATATTAGGCTTCAAAAAGAGGAATATTTAGGGGTGGGGTTTGTTTGATCGTCAGGTCTAGTCTCCAGTGCGACCAGCACTTAATTCCAGTCTCACACATTGGACAGTGTCCTCAGTTTCAAGGGTCAGACCCGCCTCCTTACTCCTCCCTTCATATCCAAATATGGTCACTTCTGGCTCCAAACAACCAACATGGTGACGTTGAAATACCAAACTCCTGGCTTCAAAACACGAGTCCACAAACCAATGGGTGACGTCACGTTAGCTTCGTCCATTCCTGAACAGTCTGCTCATGTGTTTGATCTGCAGTGAATGTAAATGCAAAGTTCAAGTATAAATCATCAGAATAATCAAACAGCCTGACCGTCTGAATATCAAGGCAGCCTTACCAATCACCTCACTGGTCAATCAGCATCTATTTGAATCCAAAGTCCTGGTAAAAAGTTTGAGCACAGACCCAGTTCACTAACATCTCTGTCTGTGTACCAACAGATACCGCTGGAGAGTTGGAGACAGACCTGTTCACCCCGATGGAGGAGAGAGGGGAGAAGGAGAGAGCGATCATTGGACAAGATCCCAAAGACGAGGGTGTGAGTGAAGGACAGCACAACATCCAGACTTCCATGGCGGACAAAGAGGAGAACTGTGTGGAGGCTCATACAGAGATGGAGGACAAGGGGACGGAAAAGGGAATGGAGATGGAGGGAGAGACAGAGAAGGAAATGAAGATGGAGGCAGAAGTGAAGGTGGAGCTCTCTCAGTCTGTGCCAGGTCTGCAGATGAGCTTCATCCGGGGCACCGACCTCTTTGGCTACGTGGGCATCGAGGCAGTGCTGGACCAGATGAGGCGCAAGACCATGAAGGCTGGCTTTGAGTTCAACATCATGGTGGTTGGTGAGTCACACACACACATACACACAGGTACACACAGGTACACACAGGCATTAATAAAAGTAATAATAGTCAATAATTGTGGCAGGTTTCCTTTTCATTCAGAAGACTCAGCAGTAGTGTTGTATATTTACAATGAGTCAGCTTCCTGTTTGAAAACCAGGGGTCCAGCCCAGAAAGCAGATTTAACAAACTCTAACACCATCACTCTGACTTCATCAACTCTCAGATGGAAAACTCTGGATAAGTCCGAATAATGGCAAAAAAAAATCCATCATCAATGTAGCTCCGATACTATGATTCACCATGGCAACTGGTGAAGACAAGCAGCATTTCCTGCTGAAAATAACTTGCCAAGAATAGCTGAAAATAGCTTCAACATTTTAAAAGATTTAAAGTAAGATAAAGTTTTATTTTTTTCAAATGAACGAAAATATCAGCTTTTTTTTCATCCTTTTTCTACTTTTCATGCTTTTAATGTCAAAACAGTTTGGCATTTTAAAAAGCATAAAAAATATGGGAAATAAACTGAATGTCAGCATAAAGGTTCTTAAAAAGCTGAACATTTTGATGGGTATTGGATTTTTTTTTTTAGCTGAAAGTATGTACAAAGACATTCACACTAATTTGCTGCAGTCCATTGTCAACAAAGCAAACCTGAAAGCAGCAGAAAGTAAAATATAAAAGCATAGTTCAAACAGTTAATTTTTTTCCTCAGGACTTCAGGCTCATGATTATTTTCATATCTGACATATCAGTATATTTCAGTGGCTGTTGTGACTTCTAGTAGATTTAACCCCCAAACAGTGTCTTGTTTTAACACATTGGAGAACCCTTCAGAAGAAAAACTAAATACAGAGACTGAGATTGCAGCAGATTTTCATTAAGAAATCTGTCTAACTTAACATTTTCAAGCTCTCCTGCAATCCTGCAGATTTCCCCTTTGGATTCTTCATACAGACACTGCAGGGAATACTCGGAAAATGTGCAGTTTTCTTATGGCTCCACAGATCGTTGCTTTTCCGATATGTTCTGCATCATCAGTGGATCAGAAAACTCCAGAGTTTCCCTTGTCTCAAGGTTAACTAACCCAAGGTCCTTCTGCATGCATTGTGTTTATCAGCTAGTATGTGTGCAGGTTTTTGATAAGATGGGGTAGCTAGCTCTCGTACTCACTCGGCTTATCTATTTTACATTTCATATTGGAAGAGGAAGTATGACTCTGTGAGGAGGAAGTGGTTTTGAGACTGCTCTTTCCTGCTACATACACTTGACATGATACACTTCCCCTGTTGTTTAACTGAAAACAGGAAGTTGGCCCTTAATTATTATGCTAAATTCAAGTATGATAATTAACTTGTGTCTACTAAAGGTTACGTCTGTGGGCAGGAACACTCTCATCTATATACCAAGGTCTTCAGACCTCCAGCATGAGATCTTGATCTTCTGTTGTTGAGAGCTGCCTCTCTCCCAAATGTATGCTCTAACTTGATAGAGCAGATAGTTTGTGAAGGATTTATTTGACTGTCTTCTTAAATAAAGATGCATGAAAGAAATGTTTTTTATGTGTCTACAGGTCAGAGTGGTTTGGGGAAATCCACGCTCGTAAACACTCTGTTCAAGTCCAAAATCAGCCGCAAGTCCTGCACACCCAACTATGAAGAGAGGATCTCCAAAACAGTCAAACTGCAATCAGTCAGCCATGGTGAGCCCACACGCACAAACACACTCTACAAATACACACTCCAGCACACCCAGAGTTTGTTGGGATTCTCGACGATCTGTGAGGCATGAAGTCACCTTCGCGCTCAACACTGTGTGGTATTGTTCCTTTATCTCCTTATTGAGGGTAGCGTTTGTGTTTGTATGACTTTAGCTGTGGCTTGAATATTAAATAAGGGCATCCACACAACATGGTGTAAGTGCAAAGCAAGAGTCTGGCTGGTTTCTGCACTGCTCTGCGTTTTCCTACAACTGTGTGAAAAGGTTATGACTGATGATTTGTACAGAGACCGCTCACATCCTCCTTTCATATCACTTTTCCTTTCACTGCCCGTGTCATAAACAGGAATCCCAGCGTAAGCTACAGCTGATGATTCAGATTGTGTAAGATGCAGGATATCTGTCCTCAGATCAACAGGTTTACTTCACTGTGTGCATTTCCCATATCCTACGTAAAACAGGTGGAGATCATGTCCAGTGTAGAGTCAATTCACCTAAGTTGTCTTGTGTTGCTTTTATAGAGACCACATTGTTAAAAAAAAAAAAAAAAAGGGTACTTTTCTGGCAGCTGGGACACCAAAAAGTACTGTAAACTATGAGTAGTACAATATAGTTTAGTAGTTTTTTTGTCAGGGACCATATACAAATACATTAATCTTTCAAAGAAATGATGCTTTGCTCCAGATTTAGCTATTGCTAATTTCCATCTGCAGTCCCCCGGGCATGTACACACACCATTAAAAATACACATTACAAATCACTTACATTAATAACATTATAACTCATTATTTATTAGCTAAAAAATTCTTAACATTTAATGAATATGCGTGCGTTCATTTGTTTCTTTGTTTGTTTGATGATGTGGAAACATGGAAGAATAATTAAAAGATAAAAACACATTTATTCAATCAATATGTTGTGAAAGCTACATAATCATACTAAATATAAATCAAAATTAAATTAAAAATATTGTGTCAGTTTAACTGTACTGGGACAAAACCAAGAAGGGGTGGAGCTTTCCTGCAGCAATATTTTGATCTCGTTCATTGTTGAAATTGGTGGTTGCCGCAGTTATCGAGAGGAGTCCTCCTATTGGCTGTTCCTTGCGCGTGGTGAAATTGGCAATACACGTCCTTGAGTACACACAAGGTGAAAATTCACGCTGGTTTGAATGCACTGCGAGTGTCCCCACAAGGAGCCTCCAGGTCAGGCCGTGCTCATGGTGCTGGAAATACAAGTTGGTGTGTGTGTATGTGCGTGCGTGTGTGTGTGTGCATTTTGCTTCAACTGAATCCTGTGGCCTACAGATCTGTCCATCTGTGTTGCAGGAACGCTATTTTTCATCAGTCACTTCAAGAAGGTGAAGCTGCAGAGTTATAAAAACATCTTCTTTGGTTCACACGTGTCTTCTCACGTAGTTTCTTGTCACACTCACACTTGTAAACACATGCTGTGAATAACAACAGCAATAACCCTTAATATGGTCGTGAATCAGCAAACTGCAGGTTTGATGCAACAGCTGTAGGACTGCTTCACAGATCATTGATCTGGCTCAGAGTCATACCTCCTCCATCTCAGTGCCAACTACACCAAGGGTTAAAAGGGTTAGTATGTAGGGAATCATGCTAGTTTCACTTTTAAGATTATGGTGTAATCCAGAATAGTGATGGTCATGTGGCCTCTGTATCACACCAATCAAAACACAGTATTTAACCCTCTTATTAAATATTAATAGTGCATGTTTAATCATCCATAAATTGTCACAAACCAAAAATCCCTCATTTTCAACACCTAATTAGCAACATCTTAAATAAAAGTTCAATCAGTATTGAGTGCAGTGGTGTTACGTCATTAGGACAACTGAGCTGTTTTTCATAAAACAAGGAAAAGCTAAATAGAAAGTTTATTAGTTTAGGATTGAGTCCAACCAAAGAAGGCACATCCTCATATTCAGCTCAGTTTCTCTGTTAGATTGTGAGATTTCCTGTGTGTAAATACAAGCTGTGACTTGTTGATGAAGCCAGAGGACATGAGAGGAAGGATGGGACAGAATGAGTCTTTAGATGTCAAACAAAATCATAGTCTCTGAATTCATGTAGGTTGCCCGCTCGGGGCTACAGTGATGAATGAACAGATTTAGATCTACTCTTAGACTGAATGTAGAAGTGGACAAAGCGACCGGTGCTCAGAAATGAGGCCAGTGGCAAAACGTCGCAATACCACCTGATGCTGGTTCCAAAAAACTCTGGCTTCAGTTAATTGCAAATCAAAAATGGTGATTTTCAATACAGAAATACTCAGTCAATATGTGTCATTCTGATGTCATTAGGAAGTCGACTCTTCTTCTCAGTGATCTGGTGGTCCATCTAAAAATCATTTCATCATTATAGAGATATTAGGCTGAGCGAAGGGGAGGATTTAGGGGTGTGGTCAGTCTGATTGAGAGGTCTGAGCTCAGAGTTGAGTCTCATATAGATTGGGCAGCGTCCTCAGGTTCAAGGGTCAGATCCACCTCCTCACTTCTCCCTTCATATCCAAATATGGTCACTTCTGTCTTCAAATAACCAATATTGCCACGTTCAAATACAAAAAACGGATGACGTCATGTTAGCTATACATGTATGGATCTACTATTTTTTATTATAAAGTCAAAGTGGTGTGATGTAGAGATGAGGAAGTGAGGCTCACCACATGACAGCCCTGTGAGAGTGAAAGTGGATCTGTGTTTGTGTTTGAAAGTATTGAATTGAGTTGTGTTATTCTCATTCATTTCTTAGTGAAAGTTGATGTGTTTATAGTCTTGTCATAGTCTTGTTAACTTGTGGCTTCCAGCACTTTTCTCTGTAAAGATCCTTATAGTGGAAACTTCCTGAAACTCTGGCATTACTCACTGTCTTTATAGTCAGTACAAGTTGCACAACTTTGACCCTCCAGCAACAGTAAAGCAGTGTGTGTGTGTGTGTGTGTGTGTGTGTGTGTGTAAGATTCCAGTAAGGAATCTTACACAGTGTCAAAGCAACACTGTTATGTTTAGAGGTGTTGATGTGACAACTTCAAATCAGAGTCTGGTTTATTGGCTGAGTTTGCTGTTGCATACAAAACACTGCCTTTGTATGGGACAGCTCTTAGTTCACATTAAACAACAGACAAAAGTAAAACATAAAACAGAAATACCTATGATAAAATCTAGAATGAATGAAATCTGAAAAAGTACCATGTATTCACAGAAGTTGGTTCGGTCCATGGCTGTCCCTGTCCACATGTCAGTGTCCTTGAGCAAGGCACTGAACCCTGACCAGCTCCTTGCGTGGTAGCTCTGTTTCCACTGGTGTGAGAGTGAATGGATAAACAACATGGAAACAAAACTTGTAAAGGCCTTTGTAGACCTAAGCTAAGGTACACAGGTGCTACAGTCCAAGTACTGTGTACCTTAAAGGGATAGAACATTGAATATAAATACATACATAACATAAGAAAAACTTCAGGTATATTTGGCCATTTTTGAAAATGTTATGAGAGTTTTTGTGTGACAGTCCCACTGCCAGTACTCAGCTGCAATTTTGGATATTTCAACCAATCAGGAAAATCACGGGATTTTTTTCATCGGTCAAATTTTTTTTAGAATGGCAGTTTTTATAAAATCATCCATGATGAGAGAATTATGCTTCAGGACAGACCTTCTGAGATGTTATCTCAGTTGTATGAGCTCTTTGTTTTTGAATACCCCTATGATTTGTTGATTTATATAATAGTGAATCTTCCAAACTGCATTTTGACCAAGGGTCTCCTATTCTTTTAAATATATTTTCTGTTTGGGTTTTTTTCTGCAAAGTGTAGGATTTGTAATTCTGCATGAACATAATTAGCTAATTATACAGGTTGTAGTTATTGTTCTACATTGTTCTGTCTAACGGCTCATGAGGGTGACAGCCTGGAAAAACATTCCTGTGTATAGTTGTTGTGGCGCTCGGTGACCATGGCCTGAATTTTGAACATCTGCCCACAGTGAACTATCCATTCAACTAAAAATACTTCCACTGGTGAAAAGAGTCTCACAGTGTCACAGTCACACAGAGTTTCTCTAAGTGAGTTATCTGTTCAGATTATCCTGTCTGTACAGACAGACATCAAGGCCCTGCTTGGTTTTTCTTACATATCTGAAACTTTTATCCCAACACAACTTGTACTTGTGATAGTTTTTTAAGTGATATTGTTCTGAACTTTTTGTTTTTTGACAAATGTACAGTGTTAGTTTACAATCAAAAAGATTGGTCTGAGAGTACATGATGATGAGGTTTCTGTAACTTGACCTCATTTTTACAGACAAAGGCAAACAGCCTCAAGTCACAACCCCCCATTTCTGCAATAAACTACATGCTGGGTTAATTTGAGATGGGTTGTTTCCCCCAGAAGTTCAGATTTTTTTACAAAGCATTTAACCCAACATTTTATTTTGACTCAATATTTTATATTTGTCAATTAAATGTGGTTGATGTGAACAAATAAAAGTCAGACTCCAAATACAGGCTGGGGAGAAAAGAGGTGGGAGTGAATTAAACATACAGTATGCCTCCAAATATTTCACAATAAAAGCCCAAATAAGAAATGAAGGATTTCTGTCTATTAAAATGCTAGAGGGCTTTTAATTTAAAACAGTTTCATGAAGTGTTGAGTATTTACAGCATACTGCAGTGACTTAAATGTTCTTATCCAATCTGCTCTCTATGACAATTTCAAAATAAAGGCCTGCTGCCAATACAACCAGACCTCAAATACAGTAGAGGCCTATTACGTTCTGTAGTTTAGGTAAAGGCTGAGGAAATACAAATGAATTAAACCATTTCTTTTTTTTTTTTAAAGTGTTAGCCTTCAACACAAGATTAAAAATGATACAGGATTAAAAAGTTAGAAATCAGTAAAATGCTCCAAGCTGTATGAATCTGGTCTTATTCTGAAACTCATAGACTTAAACCTCAGTTAATCAGTGTCTGCAGTGATTTAAGTTCCACCTTAGAAACACTGACCTCTGCTGGAGTTTAGCTGATGTCTGGCGTGTGACTTGAACCCAGACAGCACAGGTTTAAACCCGTCCTAAACCTTTAAACTGCAGCTGAGATTATGACAGAGCAACAGTCCCATTAAGTCCCAGCTAAAGATGATTCAGATCATTCTGACAGGCTGAATTATGTAAACAGGAACAGTGTTTCTAGACAGGTGCTGCTCTCTGCTTGAAGGTGTGTGACTCGGTCCAGGCTGCACACTTTATTACAGGTTAGTGAAAATCTTAATCGGCCGCTTCCAGATGTTTGCTGTCACTCTTCCGATCAGAGGAGATTCCTGAGTGCTGACTCAGCAAAGGCATTAGACTCAAATGATAGTCTTGGCTTCACTGCTTGGATTTCCTCAAACACTCACACAGTGCACTCTGTACACTGACTCAGTGAAGGTAACACTTTGATCTCATCATCACTCAAATACCAAATAAACTATAGTTATCAGTTGGCTTTAAATTAGGCCAGTGCTAATGCTAAACTTGACACACACATAGATCCTACAACGATCTGGAAATCATAACGTGTCGGCCTGGTTCCCGCACACACTTCACCTGCTGCTGATTGTAAACATTAGTTCTTTATAATCTGTTTATGTAGTTTAGTGTCTGTGCTGTTTTTCAGGGGAAATCAGAAGTCTGAATTTAACATCCTGCTTCCTCTTGTTGTTTATTTGATCATTGTTGCAGGTCTCTACTGTACAATATGATTTACTGTTTAATTGTCAATGCGCAACACTTAGCTAAGAGTATAGACTAGTATGTAGAAATGGGCAAAGCAACAGGAGTTCAAAAATTAGACCACCGCCGAGGAGCAAAAAAGTGCAATACTCCTGACGACCACTAGATAATGTCTTCAAAAATCTGGTTCGCTCCTTCCATCCATCCATTGGCTATGCTTGCTTGTCTAGTTGGGTCGCGGGAGGGGGTTGACAGCTGACAATGAGCGAGTCGTCAGTCCATCACAATACCAACACACCACACACAACCATCCACGCAAACCATCACACCTACAGTCAGTTTAGAGTAATCAGTTCACCAAACTAGCATGTCGTTTAAACTGATCGTTGCTCCCGTCTGTTTGTTCCTCTCTAGTGATCGAGGAAAAGGGGGTAAAGATGAAGCTGACGGTGATCGACACTCCAGGATTTGGAGACCAGATCAACAACGAGAACTGGTGAGTGGCAGGAGTGTGTGTACAAGCTGTGATCCAGACATTATAACTTTTCAGGGAGCTGTGGTATTGAAGGCAATACTGTCAAACAGCAGAAAAAAGCAACAACTGGAATGTTCCATAATTACAGTGTAGTTTGTAGTTTTGATTTTACATTTTGCCCTTTAAAAGTCAGAAATGTATTTGCAATAAGAGAGAAAACAGGCTGACAGTTTCCTCTCTCTGCAGCTGGGAGCCCATAGTGAAGTACGTCAACGAGCAGTATGAGAAATACTTGAGAGAGGAGCTGCATGTCAACCGCAAGAAGAGAATACCTGACAGCAGAGTGCACTGCTGCATCTACTTCCTCCCCGCCACTGGACACAGGTCGGTGCTTAGTCCCTGCTGGATTCAGCCCATAGAGGCTGTACATAGACTGGACCAAGCTAACGCAGCGTCACCTGTAGGTTTAAGGACTCACATTTTGAAGCCAGAAATGACCATATATGGACGTGAAGCAAGGCGTGAGGAGGCGGGTCTAACCATTGAACCTGATATCATGGCCCAATGAGACTGGAGTTTAGCGCTGTTGTCATTGGAAGAATTAACTTTAGCTAAAAACATCAGAATGACTCATGAAAAAAAATGTTTGATGATCAAAAATGACCATTTTTGAATTCAAGTCAACTGGACCCAGAGTTTTTGGAGGCAGCCTCCAGTGGCCATTGGGAGTATTACACTTTTAGCAATTCCTAACTTTAATACATGAATAAGTTAAACATAGCGGGCCTGCTAATAAAATCCCTGTTAATAAATGAAAGATATTCCCTCAACTGAAAACCTAGAGGACTTTTATTTTGAAAACACTAGGAGAAGTGCTGTTACTAAAATATGACTAAATGATGGAGATCTGCCTTTGTTTCCAGGTTACGCCCCATCGATGTAGAGTTCATGAAGAGGTTGGGGAAGATAGTGAGCATCGTACCCGTCATCGCCAAAGCTGACACACTCACCGTGGAGGAAAGACAGGAGTTCAAAGAAAGGGTGAGGCCACACACTCACACACACATCCTGCACCTGTACTGTCAATGTTAGTTTGCTGTGGTATCTCCCTCTGTTTTTGTTTTATATTTTTTACTCTTTCCATCGTAGCTCTCTCACTGGATTTCATCTTACTCCACTCTGCAGTTTAGATGTTTAATCTTCTAACCTGTGTTCAACCTTTCACGTTTTGGCAGATAAGGCAAGACTTGGCAGCCAATGGGATTCGTGTTTACCCCCAGAAAGAGTACGATGAGGATCCAGAGGAACGCATTGTCAATGATAGGATCAGGGTAACATCTCCTCTTGTGTCCTTTTGTGTTGTTTTAATTTGCATTGTACTAGATTAAGTAAAAAAAAAAAATTCAGTTCATGACTTTTCTAATGAGCTTGTTTGTGTCCAGGAAAATATTCCCTTTGCTGTGGTGGGAACCGACAAGGAGCACCAGGTGAATGGAAACAAGGTGCTGGGCCGCAAAACAAAGTGGGGAATCATCGAAGGTAAGTAATCAGTGGTTTTAACACTTATCTCTTACACTGAGACAGATTAGGATTTTATTTTGTAGGGACAACACATATGTAGATACAGAAGACAATGTCTGGAGTAAGACGCAGGAATGACAAACATCAGTATTATGTCAGATTGGGCATCTGTATCTGTCTGTGTCACTCCCTGCTTCGTCGGTCATGATGTTTCCAAACAGGACCACAGATAAACAGAGACGTCTTCTTCACTTCTTGTAACTCGGCTACAGACAAAGCCAATTACTCCACCAGTAAGCTGCCCATTACCCCTCCTTACATTTCATTCAGCCCTTTAAACACACACCAATATAAGCTGCCATGCAAGGTGGTGGCATGCCATCAGGAGCCAAGGACACCAGACTGTAAAGTGCCAACCCTGCGATCAGTGGAGTTTTATTCTGAGTCCGTTTCATATTTTTCTCTTTCTCTTGTTTTACAAAATTAACGAATGTGTGATTTAATCAACATTAACCCGGGTAAATGAAAACAGATCCTCTGGGTGTTTAGCTGAGCTTCGAGCTCTAAGTTGATAGTACAGCATTATGCATTAACACATTAACAATAACACTGATCTGTAAAAAAAGGATATTGAATGCGACATGGATACTTTAACAGTAAAACTATACTTATGACCTCAAAGGTGTATTGGGCTTTTAGTTTGCTGCATAGTAAAACAATAGACTGTATATACAAATGGTCGAAGCAACCGGAGCTCAAAAAATCAGCCCCTCCAAGACCGACCCAAGCATTTTTTAATTTAGCGTGTAGGGTAATTAAACCATTTCTATAGCCATCCAGTCTGCAAATGAAATAAATGACTGGTACCCACCACTACAGTGTTTAAAAGCCAAATGTAAAAACTGTTTTTCTCTCTCCACAGTTGAAAATGTGGCCCACTGTGAGTTCGCCAACCTGAGAGATCTCCTCATCAGGTGAGTTTCACTGAGCTGCTGCACTGCTGCACTTGGTTCATTATAAAAGAGGTTTCTGAGAAAAGGTTTCTGAGAACCATTCAAGTCATGAGCTCTGATTAGGAACCACTTTGATCTTCAAGATAAAATTTTTGGACGTTCCCCCGGGGAACTTCTTGACAGCAAACTAAGTACAGCACTGTCAGTGTTGTTACTTTAGGAATGTAATAAGTTACTGATACTGTGTATCTGTAACTGTGATAGTGTCAAATTAAAGGAAAGTACTCACAGTGTTAATACATTTAAAGTAAATATTTGTAAAATTGTGATTTATTTTGGAAAAACAGACATTTTTTTGGTTATTGTAACTGTATTATTATGTTTGTGTATTTCAAAAAACCAAAACAATCTGTAAAATTAGAAGAAAGTAGAAAGTCATCACCAGTCAAGATCAGCACCAAACATCCTGCTAGTGTGTGTAGATTTTTAACTAAATCTCTGAGGATGTGACAAAGTTGAAACATTTGGCCCAAATACACAGTGGTGGTGTTTTTCTGCCCCCTGCTGGTTCTCTGTTGCCATTGTCTGTTAAAATACTGGCTTATTATAAGACATGAGGATTTCTTCCTCACAATATAAGAGCATGTTCCTTGGCTTGTATCCTGTCCCTCAAAAAATGAATTGAAATCTGTTCAGTAGTTGTAATGTTTCTAACAGATAGTTAACAATCAGCGATTTACAAAAACATATTTTAGGTTCTGGTCCATGAAGAGGTCAAATCAAGCTAACTCTAACTACTAATTAACTATAACTGGTGCTAACTAACATTAACAAAGTGACACAGACCTGAAGGACTGGACACAAAGGGAAGACGTACTGTATTTACTGGCTGATCAGACCATGTGTGACCAAACAGGGTAACATAAAAATAAACACTACAAACTAATCTGCAAATAAAACAAACACAGAAATGACAATTTAAGAAATAAACAAAGTGAACAACCAAAACACCCCAGTCCTCCCTGATTGCTGTGGCAGGCACTGGGAGTGGCCTGATTGTCCACTTCCTGTATTTAATGGGGCTGTTTCAGCATCTTTTACCCAGACCTCACAGAAGTCCTTCCACCTTATGAAGAAAATGAACTAGTAAGTGAATGAAGGAGGGTTTCTGACTTTCATAGTTGTGCGGCCATGACACCCACCCTTCCTCTAAGGAGTGGGTGGAGAGGCTAATGAGCCCTTTGCCTGGTCTTTGGGGTTGTACTGTAGGATGACCGGAGTAGGGCCATGTCAGCATTACTGAGGGGAAATCTTGCTTATAGGTCCGAATCTGATACATCAATGTTTTTACTTTGTATTATAAAGGTCTCACCTGCAGGACCTGAAAGACGTGACACACAACATCCACTACGAGACCTACCGCGTACGAAGACTCAACGAGAGCAACATGAACTTCGGCGACCTGGAACTGTCCACCTGGCCGCTGGAGAACGGGACTGACAAATTTGAATCAGAGAGCCACCTCTGATGTGTGTATCAGTAACATTTAAGACACACACACACACACACACACACATTTTTACTGCATTCCCAGAGGAAAGCTTAAACATCCAATCAGAATGAGAGATGGGAATCAAAGCTACCCCC
>OOFC01051294.1:9718-20383 GCA_900323345.1 Pseudochromis fuscus
CAGACGTACATGCTTGCATAGATGTACATTTTGCACGTGCGCACATGCATATTGTTTTTACTGTGTGAGGTTGGAGCAGTGACCTCCTGACCTCTAGCAAACAAAAAGATCTCATGTGTGTTAATGTACTGTGAATTAGACTACATAGGTTGAGGGGAAGAATTACTTTTTAAGTAAAAAAAAATTACAATGACTATACAGGAGAAGATCTTTGGTGAGTTTGTTACTTTTTCAAAATGTAAAAAACAATAATTTACCTTTTTCCAAGACTAAAACTGTATACAGCTACAGTTTAATTCAAATTAACTTCTAAAACTAGTGTAAAATAAAATAAAATTAAACCTTATTTACTACATTTCTGCAACAGACTTTGGAAACATGGTGGAATATGTAGTCGTGAAAAAGAATCAATGTAGCCTCCTGAGACCTGAGCTGTTGTTTGCCATGCATTATTAATTTCACCTGGCTTTTTGGGAATATTGGGTCCTGATAATTCTAAAAGCTAAGCATCGTTTTTGATCAGAGAGTAGTAATAGTAGTAGTAATAATACAGTAATTGATGTATTGTGCTTTTGCTACCACTAGAAGGAAGAATAGGGGTGTCCACGAACAAACATAATAAGATTAGATATAGTCTCCACAAATGAGGACGACTGCTTTTTGTTAAGAAACATTAAGTATACACTGTAGAAAATCTAAAATGTAATGTCCAAGTATGTGGACGCAGGGTCTCATGTGGTTAAAAAACACAAATACTATTATAAATGCTACTGGTTTAAAGACATTTTTGATGGTTTCAGGTAGTCTGCTGTTTCTACATCATCAGGATCTAGGACTGTGAGAGGTTATTAAGTATGATAATCTAGTAGAAAGAGGACAAGTAGACTGTAAGAGTTAAGGTCCAGGATGATCATCTGCTTTTCCCAAGATTGTAGAGTAAACAATCTGGAAAACTACATGCAGCAAAGACCACGACACTGGACAAGACATAGCATAAATATGGGGAATTAATCTATTTATATTAAAAACATTTGAATTATTACGAATTAAAAACCTAGTGTAGAGAGTATATAAGAACATTACCCTGCATAACTATATTTTCTCATATTATGCTTGATTTTCAGGGTTTTCCTTGTCTACCATCTGTGTTGACAAGCTCACCTCCCGTAGCTCCTGCACAAGTGCATTCAGCCTCTCGTTCTCCGCCTGGGCATTGGATGCCACAGAACGGCTTAGTGTCACCTCCGTCTGCAGCTCCAACAGCCGGCCCACGTAGTAGGCCTCCTTAGAGGCTGACTCCTGCAGCAATGTCTCCTCATTGGTCTCCCCGTCCTCTGCGACTTTGCGCTGGTTGGTGTAGGCCTGGCCAAAAGCCTGGTGAGGTCGGAGGAGGGAGAGAGAAAGCGAGAGAGTAAGGAGGGTAAGCGGTAATTTTGTGAAGTCAAAATTAAAGTGACAATGATCCAAATCCTGTCATATAGCATCAACAGTGTAATCCCAGAGAGAGATTTGCACCTAGAGGAATTAAAATCGACCATCTTTCATAGTGCTGGGCAGTAGGTGCACTCCTGCTGTACCTTTGACCACTGACGTGCACAGACAGCAGCCTGGCAGGGGATGTCCCTCAAGGATACCTGCTGTCTGTCTGTATGGCTGATGTTTCACTGTGATCAATAGACACAGTGTTCCCATTTTCCTGACACAGGTTTTCACGGCGCTGAGAGCTGAGTTGTCATGATAAAGGAGCTGAGGCTTGATTGGGAAAATCAAAGCAGGCATCAACAGCAAAAAGAGGGAAACTAATTGTGGACTGTATCAAACTAGTCTGGTAACAAGTGCACAAAAACAAAAAAACTCAGTGAACTGCATGCACCGAGGTTTTTCCCTAACGTACACTGAATTTCTCTGGTTCAATAAATACTACTAACCATCCTTCACTCTCTCCGCATATCAGCAGGAAAAAAATGGGTCTGGTTCCCCCCATAGCAGCATCTGCGAGAGCCAGTGGATCAATAATGAATCATCGGAAAAATATTTTATGGTTCAGAATCGCCACATGAAACTGTAAACATGTACAGTTATTACAGTCTCGTGGATGCAGCTCCTCATACAGAGGCGACCAAATTGACCGTGCAGCCTAAATGATAAGGGAGCCATATATTTCGGGCTAGATGTATTAATAATTCACAAACAGGCTTCCTAATAATACCATAACAACAACCTTTCCTCTGTCCGGGATGAATCATTTATAAAGCATCTTATTATTTGGAAAAGAGCTCAGTGTGCAGCTGTCTGTACTTCACGACACATTAGTCATTTTTCCTTTTTCTATTGACTTGTGATGAATGAGCTAACAGGATGAATTCACTTTCTACTACCAGGAAGGGGGATTCATTACAGTCAGAAATCTACTTCAGTACACATCTTGAAGTAATCTTCACAGTATACAGCTCGTCATGTGAATGTCAATCCACTGTGGTGACAAGTTATGAATCCATATTGCTCTCTTGAGGCTAAAAACTCAGATCTGAGTGAACAGGATGAGCAGATTTATCACCGGGGAGATTTGAATACCATCCAATTACCTTTATTGACCACCTCCCTCTGTCACATTTGACCAGCTGTTTGAGAAGTCATCAGCCCAACGGTGAGGGATGGTCAAACAATAGATTCACTCTCTGTCAACACTGTCTTGTCATAATAACGACAGTTACAGTCAAACCGCTTAAATAAATGATAGTCACACTTCATCCTTCTGTCAATACAATTTCACACTTCACCTACATGCTGTAAATCAGGCAAACGCAGGAGTGTGTATTTACACTGAACTCTGCGGCAGACGTGTTTATTCAAACTCAGCAGAGCCTTTTATTATGCCCTTGAATTACAAATGTAACAGTTAGCATATGAATAAGTGCAGGCAGTAATCAGTCCGGTAAAACGTCTGCAAATACATAGAACATTTATCCATTCAACCGGAAAATCCATTAAGGACTTGCATTGTAATTACTAAAATAAATAAATAAAAAATACTGTCTAAGTCTCTCCCTCGCTCCTTCTCTTTTAACTCTCACCCTCTTTCACACTCTCTTGTTCACTCGCCCTCTCTCGCCCTCCAGGGAGGCACAGTGTGATTGTGAACGATTAGGACGAACGGCCTCAGGAACAAAACAGCTGATTAATTCCAGGCACAGTTTGACTGAATGAGCTCGCAATCTCGTCTCAGATGAGAAGCCGTCAATGTCCGAGCGGGCCTCACAGCAACAGCTGAGCCCTGCAGGTGGCCATCCCAAGGGCCAGATCTTCAACAAAACTCTTATTTTACATTCAGAAAAATATGCAACTCTTCATTATGCAGAATTTTCCGGACTATAAGCCGCTACTTTTTTCCAACTTTGAACCCTGCGGCTTAAACACCGGTGTGGCTCATGTATCGGTGGCACGAAGCTCGTTAGCTTTTTACAAGCTAGCAAGCTCTGTGCCGCCGATACATTTAGCGTCGTCACATCAGACCCGGTCAGAGTGGACCACATGAAACTGTTCGAATAAATTCAATAGTCCGGAAAATATGGTAATTTATTTCTTTACAAAGTGATTCAAACTTTCCAAACTTTCTCTTGGCTGTAAGCTAAGTGTTAAACTACAGCCAGCAGCCTTTTAAATAAGCTTAACTCAGGAGAGAACAGCTTTGCGACAAAATACACCAATCAGTATTTCCCAGTAATTAACTCATATCTATTTAGTTTAATCAGTACAAAAGGTGACATCAGACATACACTGGACTATTTTTTGGCCCAGAGTCTATTGTCACTACGAGGTTGCCACTTCTTCTCCCAGCCAAGAAATAGCCTGGCACATAATCCCTTGTAAAACCCCCATCTTGTCATTTTTACACTTTGTTTTTTTCGTACAAAGCAAAAAAAAAAAGAGAAATAACATGTTAATTATCAAAGTGAATGTTATCTCCGCACATCTTCCAGGCCAGCTGTTTTCCTCGTGTTTGTGCCAAATGAAACTCAGCAGCTGCAGATGTAGCTTTGCATTTAATAGACAGACATGAGCGTGCTAACAATCTTCTCACCCAACTCTCTGCATGAAAGCAAGTAAGCATATTCCTTAAAATGTCAGACTATATGAGGTGTGAGTAAAAGGGCTGATCGTGCACTTTGTGGCAACTTTTGATACTCTGCAATTTCTAGCACTCAACTGACATTTTCTTCTTCATTCAGCGATGATGTTTGTGATAAACTGATGGGAAAGCAGAGCTACCGAACAAAGACACACAGACAGACAGACAGACTTTGCCCCATTTGCAGGAGGTGATTCAGCAGCTACTCATCCAGAGAATCGGTGGGTCTCGGATACACAACAAGAGCCAGATGGTTTCATAACAGCCCTCCTTCATGGGGTGAACTGTGCTCCTCCAAGTCCTCCCGCTCCATCTGTGTGCTGCTACCCCTCCTCGTATAGAGGAAGCCAACCACACTGATGGCCACGCTATAGTACTCACACAATAGGAGCCCACTGTGCCCTGGTTCTCCTGTTGCTGTCGCACCGTGTAGCTTCTGGTGGGCTAAATATAACATGATGACAGGACTGTATTTTTCATGCTAATTACACGAACAAGTGCTGACAATACTGCACGCTGTATAATTACAGTGATGGATCTATAGCGCCCTTGTATCTGCGTTCTAATTGGCAGCCGAACATATGAATAATAGTGGAGAAGATTAATGTTTAATCGCATTTCCTGAGGATGATATTAATATGGTATCGCTGACTGACAGTCTGTTTGGATGTGTGTACTGAAAACCACATAATGTATTCAGTCTTGAGGCTCCGCAGCTTTATGTGCCTCAATGGTTGAAGTCCAGACAATAGAGTCACTTTCTATAGATATTCACCCCTGAGGCTATAAAAGGAGGAGCAGACAGAGGGAGCAAACCAACCGCTGCACCAGCGTGTGAGGAGGCGTGTGCATAACCTTGAAATCCTTCCCTGTGTGTTGCAGTCCCTAATGAGGAGTCAGGGGAGGGCCGCTGGGTGTGTGATCTGAGTATTTGTGAGTGTGTACATACAGCAGGAAGCTTTTTTTTTCACACCCAGGAGGGAGGAGAGTGAACTATCCCTGCAACAGCAATTAATTAATCTCCACTAAACTTCCATCATTAAGAGGAGGTCTCATCAGTAATACAGACTCAACATGAAGTTTATTTTTAGACGGTAATGTAAAGCTAGCGCGGGATGTAGACTTGATTAAATTTTCACGGTCAGAGAGCAAAGCTTAGAGCTAAATGCACATGAAAGAAGCTGGAATTAAGTTTTAAATGGACGTGGACAAAAGTAAAAACCATCAAATTAAATTTAGATTTTGATGTAAATGTACTCAAGTATAAATTAAATGTGGATTTAAGCTCTACCAAGGAGGTTATGTTTTGCATTAGTTTGCCTCCTGAACCTCCTGAACATTTCTCTGTGATTCTTCTTGGTGACAAAGAAACAAATGAATAAAATTTCAGAAATATTAGAGAATGAGATCCAGTCTCAAAAATTACCAAAGTTTCAAACTGTTTTAATGGGCGAATGCTTTAACCCCGCACGGTGGTGCAGTGGTTAGCACTTGTGCTATGGTTCAGGGTTCGAATCTCGGCTCGGGCCTGTCTGTGAGGAGTTTGCATGTCCTCCCTGTGCATGTGTGGGTTTTCTCCGGGTACTCCGATTTCCTCCCACAGTCCAAAGACATGCTGGTTAGGTGAACTGATCAAACTAAATTGACCATAGGTGTGAGTGGGAGTGTGAATGGTTGTTTGTCTATATGTTAGCCCTGCGATAGGCTGGCAACCTGTCCAGGGTGTACCCCGCCTCCTGCCCGATGACAGCTGGGATAGGCTCCAGCAGACCCCTGCCACCCATGTGTGGAGAAGCAAGTATAGAAGATGACTGACTGACTGCTTTAACCCCACAGCTCCCAGTCCAAAGAACTGGAGCACGAGCACTTAGGAAATTCTCTCAGAGTCTGTGGATATCCAAACTGAGCCTTTGTGAAAACAGACAAGAGACGGGAGGAAACCAACGCTGCAGGCGACAACATCAGGAAAAACAACAACACTGTCATGCCTTATGTGGTTTAAAGGAGGCTCCTTAGAGGACAGCAATGTGCAAGTTCTGGATTGGGACAGATGGTTCAAAAGAGGAGTGGAAACAGAGAAACCATCTATCTATGACACCACCTTTCCCCATCTACAACACTGTCCTCTCATCCATCCTCAGGAGAGACAACAAACACCCACATCCCACCTCAGGTGCCCATCCCATCAAGGGTCATTCACATCTGGCCTGACGTGACTCCAGTGACTCTAACGACAATTGTCACATCAGCTAGGAGCGGTAACGAGTCAACAGTATTGATGACTCTGTTAACGACGCCACAGAGCTTAAAACCTGTTTCTCCCAACCAGTCAGTCAGAAGCTAAGAGAGATGAAACATTTTCAAGTCCAGTTGCTGTGACTTTAAGCTACTTTGTTAACAAGATAATGCTGCTATTTCACCACAAGAGGGCAACAGTGTTCAGTTTGTCATCAGTACAGTTGGATTTTGCTTTGGTGGAAGTCTGAGTGTTTTCTAGTAATAAAAATATTACTGTTATTCAGAGGGGTATATATTACTGTGTACTCTTTACTTGTTCATCACTGGATAATGTTATATGTGGATAATAAATAAGGATTTATTTTGTGTCATAATAGATGTGGGTTAGACATGGACTGAAATAAATTCTGTGTACTAACTATTTATAATATATGAATGAGGAATGTACCACTTTTCTGACTCAGTTTGTGACTGGAGAGCTACGACTGTTATTGCAAAGTGATTGAAATATCAACCAAACCTCAGCCTGCTGAGCTCTAATCTCCTCTACGGCAAAAAAAAAATTTGATAAGTTATAGCGAGGCAGAAATCAGGGTATTAGTCAACTCATAAGAAGCAAAATTCTTATGAATAACATACACGCTAACAGACATATACACAGAAAAAGACACACACACACACACTGTTGTGTCCTGTCCAGATGGTCAGCCCGGCCAACCACATCAGGGATTTCAGTACCATGGAGAGAGACATGCAGGACTGAAGCCACACAGCTGTCGGCGTCGTGAACGCTGTGGGCGGGTATTGTGGGGACCTAATCTGTTTACACAGCCACATCATGGGGGACTCGTCTTCCTTATGGGAAACGAAGAAGCAAGTCCACAATGTAAGTCAGTGTATTGTCTTTTTTTTCAGGCTGTTCCTTTTTTCATTAATTTGCTTGATGATCAGTTGTAAAGCAGCACTAATACAAATGTTTGAAACTATGTAAATAAATAATATGTGAAAAGAAAAACACTGCCGCAGCAACCAAAACAACAACAACTCCAATTTTAATAAATAATCACAAAAATATTAACAAGCAGATGAGACATAAGTCGGAAGCAACGTGTGGTGTGTCAGCCCACAGTCACAACAAGACACACACACATTCACACACACACAGGCTGCAGTGGGTGAATAAAACACAAATACAGAAGATCTCATTCCTGACTCACTCCCTGCTTTTGACAAACACAGTGTTTGACTGCAGTACTGAAGTCTGGGACATAAACAGCACAGTACAACAGGGAGGAAAAAGTTGAGTTTCTACTTTTCAAGTGAGTCTCTGCATATACATTAATATTTTATTTCAAATTAAATAGGTAAAGAGCAACCACCAGTTTGGTTAATAAATAATATTTACAGAATTTAGCAAACTCACAATTCAGTACTGTCTCTGTACAGGAAATCACTAATGCAACCATTCAAATAAGAATATGTCTTAATAAAGGTTTTTTTTTTTTTGTTATTCTCTGTCCCACATCCTTTAAGTTGGTACATGGGAAATATTTTAAAAAATAAATAGTCAAAAAGAGTCTTTTGTTAGATATTGAGTCTCAGGCATACACTGAGGTAACCTAGATGACATCACCATGGTATCATCAAGGTTATTTTCCCCTTCAGGGCCACAAAACCCAAGTAATATGTGGTAGTGAGTAGTACTTTTAATCATGAGAAAACTGAACTTTATCTATAAAATTCTGCTTTAAATGGCAGTTATTACCAAAACGTAGTCTGAAATGCAATCTGAGTAATGTAAAAATATAAATGTCAACAGAGTGTATAAAATTTATTTTCGGTTTAATATGTGTCCTAAAGAGATCCCACTGAAGAGGGTTTATGGGAAACATGAGGACCGACATATTTTGTCCTTTAACAAGGACACAGAAATGTCCCCATGTGCTTCTCAGTCACAGGGAAAAGTGCCAAGTCAAGAGATCTGTCATCTATAAAAACACACAAGCACATTTCCACAAGTGAGAGGAAGCTCGGTAATCACAGCCCAGCAGGAATGGAGGTCAGTCACACCCAATTATCAAATAAAACAGAACATTTGAAGCGATTACATCATTATGAATCCGTTTAAGAAGTAACATTTAAAATCTGCAGTACAGGCATTACTTTGTGTGCGTGCTTTAGTCCACCAGAGAAGTTTACAGTTTATTATTGTAATATAGAGTGTCCAGGCATGCTCTACTGGACCATTTAAATCCTTTCCTTTAATTTCCCTAGTTGGTAGAGAGCTCCTCCTTTCATGAATTACTGTCGACATAAACATTGAGCTAGCGGGATATGAATGTTTTATAGATAGTAAGGAGGCTGAATTACCCTTCTTTCTGTCCCTCGTCTCTGAAATGCCATTTAGTGCAGAGAAGAAGCCTATTATACCTCTGATAACAATATGCTATTATGCTGACACTACAGGGAAAAAAATAATCCATAAGTGAGAATAGCAGCTGAAAAACGCCTTAATGCGCTCCATAGTGGAAAATCCATGCCATTTACAAAAAAATCCACAATAATGTCACATCTGCTGCTCGCTCGTTCGCTCAGCAACACAATGTGCACAGTAGATGCTGTGTGAAGCTGAGGGGTCTGCAGGCGACATGCTGTGTTTGGTTAAAATGATGTGGCGTGTTCAAGTGATCCAATTTGGCTGAAGACGGCGCCTGATAAGAAAAATGCTTGGATTATTTCCCAGAATGCCAAAGTGTGCTCAGTCTGTGCCTGACACAGTGGACAGTGAATTTGTAGAGGGGGCATCTGGCTGCAAGATTTGTTTGCCAGATCCAGAAAGCGTCTTTATTTACTCCTCCTACAAACTCCATCCTCATCATCTGCAAATTGATGCCCAGCACACTGACCCAGTCTTAAAATAAAACAGTATAACATGTTGCCATTGCAGAGACAGAGCATTTTGTCTGCAGGAATTTATGGTTAGAGCTGTGACCAGTGAGAGCTGACAGAAGAAAAGCCATTAGAGGACTAACAAACTGCACAGACTGTACCAGCTGTAACTGTGTCACTCTCTTTGCTTGGTAATGTGCCCTCCAGGAGATCATGAGCTAGTCAACCACAAAAACACACGGCCAGACCTTCAAGCTATTCCACCACACACACACACACACACACACACACACACGCTCGAAAATACACATAGCTACTGGCACACTTGAACATGCACTTCAGTGGTATTCACTCAGGACTCCTGCCATTCATTTGAAATAGAACAAGAGCCGTCAGGCTGGCATGGAAAATAAAAAAGCTGTGGATGAGAAAGAAAAGAGAAGGCAGGGTTTAATGGAGGGTGTCCACGAGTGTCTGAACACATACAGTCAAAAGGAGGGAGGGAAGGAAGGAAGGAAGGAACAAAGGAAGGAAGAAAGGAGGGAAGGAAGGTAGGAAGGAAGGAAGGAAGGAAGGAAGAAAGGAGGGAAGGAAGGTAGGAAGGAAGGAAGGTAGGACGGAAGGAAAGGAGGAAGGATGGAAGGACGGAAGGGAGGAAGGAAGGATGGAAGGAAGGGAGGAAGGAACGAAGAAAGAAAGAAAGGAAGGAAGGTAGGATGGAAGGAAGGAACAAAGGAAGGAAGAAAGGAGGGAAGGAAGGTAGGAAGGAAGGAAGGAACAAAGGAAGGAAGAAAGGAGGGAAGGTAGGATGGAAGGAAGGAACAAAGGAAGGAACAAAGAAAGGGAAGGAAGGAAGGGAGGAGGGTAGGAAGGAGGGAAGGAAGGAAGGGAGGAAGGTAGGAAGGAAGGAAGGAAGGAAGGAAGGAACGAAGAAAGAAAGAAAGGAAGGAAGAAAGGATGAAAGGATGGAAGGAAGGAAGGAAGAACAGATGTAAATGATGCTCATTTTTATCAGCAGTTGATTTGTGGATAATTCTCCGATCAACAGATTATTTGTTTAGACCATCAAATTATAGCGAGAACAAACCAACCACAGTTTCCCACTTCCTAGAAACCAAGCAAATCTTGAGGAGGCATTATCAAATTTGCTGCTTGGAAACTTTCTGTCATTTTGCCAGTTGATCAATCAATTAACCACTTGAGCTCTATAGGAAATAATAGTGTGAATCAGGCTCTGAACAGTCCTGTTTAATGTCAGTGTGTCCTCTGTCCTAATGCATCTGTGGCATCCTGCAGCCAAATGTTTCAGAGAGACAGTGCAGGTCAGACTGGATATTTCTCTGAAGGTGCATATGTTTGTGTGTGACTGAGTGAGTTTGTTGCAAGGTAAAGCTGTGTCCCAGACAAAT
>OOFC01051294.1:20403-54901 GCA_900323345.1 Pseudochromis fuscus
GAAGGAAGGAAGGAAGGAAGAAAGAAAGAAAGGAAAGAAGGAAGGAAGGAAGGACTGACGGACGGAAGAAAGGAAGAAAGGAAGGAAGGAAGGAAGGAAGAAAGGAGGGAAGGAAGGAAGGAAGGAAGGAAGGAAGGAAGGAAGGAAGGACAACTTGACTTATTGATACAGAAACCATCAAAACATTAGAAAACAACGAATCATCATTTCTGATTAATCTTTCTTTCTTTCTTAAACTTCAACAATGTGTATACTATGATGTTTACATGTTATCCGATAAGAGCTTACAGATGTAAATAATGCTCATTTTTATCAGCAGTTAATCCGGTGATAATTTTCTGATCAACAGATTATTTGTTGAGACCGTCAAATTATAGTGAGAACAAACCAACACAGTTTCCCAGGTCCTAGAAACCAAGCAACTCTTGAGGAGACATTATCAAATTTGTTGCTTATAAACTTTAGGTCAGTTTGCCAGTTAAATCAATTAACCACTTGAGCTCTATAGGAAACAATAGTGTGAATCAGGCTCTGAACAGTCCTGTTTAATGTCAGTGTGTCCTCTGTGTTGCAGCCTAATGCATCTGTGGCATCCTTCAGCCAAATGTTTCAGAGAGACAGTGCAGGTCAGACTGGATATTTCTCTGAAGGTGCATATGTTTGTGTGTGACTGAGTGTGTTTGTTGCAAGGTAAAGCTGTGTCCCAGACAAATCCTTCCCCTCGAGGTACAGCCTGATGAACACAGTGACTCTCATAAGTCAGAGATTTTGAACATGATAATCCTCTGAGTGTAACACAACAGTATAAATGGCTCGTTTCATTAAATTCCACTTTTCTTAAACCCTTTCCTGTTTTTTCTACTTCTAATAATTCTTGTTTAATGATGTATTTTTGGCCTTTAAGTGGTTTCTCTCTGCATCGCAATCATCCTAAATGGCAGGAGACCATTTTCATTATGACTAAGTACTAAGGAGACTCAGTACTTAAGGGGTCGAGTGTTCAGGAACTTGCCTGGGGTGAAGAAGAATTGGAGCGCTAATGTAAGGAGTGTGGAGATCGAACCACTCTGTCTCCTCTGTGCTACACATCAACAACCCTTCCTCCTTCCTACTGTCCTTTATGGCGTTTTCTGTATAAGTGGTGCAACAACAAACCTGAGATTAAAGAAACAAACACCAAAAAGAAGTGAACAAGGGAGCTGAGTCTGAGCAAGTGTGCTGAGAATAGTAAAGATGGTGTTGAGAAATAATAAGAAGAGGGTGTTTGAAAGCTTGCAGGCTGATTGATATTCTGTATTAGTGCCAGTAGACACACCCAGACAGGCAGCCAGAGGCACAAGGGAGAGAGACAGAACAGATTCAGCTGATAAAATTGTCTCCTCTCTCTGCAGTGGGTCTCTCTTGATAAAGAGGACTCGGCCAAGCCAGACAAACACCGGCTACAATGGAGAGGCTGGCCTGCACACAGTGACCCTCTTGGTATTGACACATGGGGCCTCTGGGTGACTCAGTGCTTTTGTGCAGCCACACACAGGACAGCCTCCATGCCGGTCCTGCAGACCTGTGGGAACCCTTGTAAACGCTGTGGAAACACTAATAAGGTGATGTCAGTGGTACAGGAGAGCCAACATGGACGTCCCTGTCTCTGTTTTTGGCTGTTTCATACACTTTTGTTGCTTCTACTACAAATTTTCACTGAATACACTTCAACCTTCATTGTCCCTGCTTGATAAGTAGCTGATTATTTGGACTAACAGTCTCCAGTCAGTACATAGATTAGTTTAAGATTTAACTAATTTCATTACGGGTCATTTAACAAAATGACTTGGGCCATGGTCACTGTAATTTCCTGTTTTGTAAAATCCTTTTCCTGTGGTAGTAAACAGATTGTTTGCCTGTTGTTGACTCTTGACAATGAAATGTGGAAACTAAAATTATTGTTTTCTAATCTGCATTAATTTTGCCAAATCTGCATGATGTTAAATGAAGAAATGTGATTTTTATGCTCTTTCCAAAAGTAAACAACGTACTCTTTATTTATGTCCCTTCCCTGAGCTCTTCATGAGCAAACTTGAAATCAGCTCCACTGTGATGGAGGCCTGGGTTCATTAAATAGGTTAACTAGGGGATGATTTAATACCTGTCTAACCCTATAAATCCCCTACCAGGGCAGAAGTGACAAAGACAGATCTCTGACCCTATTCTGTGTCACACACCCATCACAAGTGCATGTTTGGTTGGTGTGCATGTGCTCATGCACGCTATGTGAATTGCAGTAGTGATGGGAGAGAGGACAGGCAGGACCACGCTCGCTCCCAAGTGCCCTTTTTATTGGATATAATGGCCTCTGGTCATCTAGATAGGAGGCCTCTCTTCTTCTGGCATGTAGGGACGATGCTAAGCACGGAATAAGATTGTACAGTAGCTGAAGCTAAATTGCTCTGTCTAGACAAAACCAAAGCAAAATAACTGCAGTTGGAGATGCTTTAAATTATAATATGAGAAGGCAAAAATTGACAGCAGATGGCACAAGCATAGCTGCAAAACCCTCGTGAATTTTGAGTTTTGAATACAAAAGTTTTCCTTGTGAGAGGACGGGCAGATTTTTTTGCTATGCTTTCACAGTTTGCAGCACACACAGCTAAAGCGGATGAGTAATCAATACAGCAGCCTACAGGCAGGGGAGTCCTGTTCCTACTATATTTCACTGCAGCAAAAAAGGAGCTTTCTGAAAAACATAATCTATGCAGGCCTGAAGGGTCTCTGCAGATTCATTAAGCCCCTTTCTCTTTTATGTGAGGATCATGAGATTTCAAAAACAGGGACAAAAAGAGCAGAATAGGGGTCATTGAATCAACCGAACAAAATCATACTGTTTTCATTCTGCTGACACGTGCAATATACAATAAGCTGTCCACGCTGTGTCTCCTCCTCCCCTGTTCTCCATTAGGTCAACACAACCATAAAAAAAACAACAACCCTGAAACAACAAAGGGACCCGACTGATGGGTTGGAGTCGCTCACCACCACCACCACCAGCACTACTCTACCCCGCCGCCCCTCCCTCTGTGGACTCAATCACAACATCCGCAGCCAAACCCCCCACCTCTCTAGTTACAGACACACAAGCCAAATGCAGGAAAAGTGGTCCTAATGTGTGACTCAGATACAAAGACAAATGACCTTCCCACCAGTTCCTGGCAAATCCCACACACACACACATAGCCACAAACACCAGAGGCTACACACTAGGGGCAGACAGGTCCTTATCTATATGCTGGGCTGCATCCCTGAGCCTGTTGCAGGGGTCACAGGTCAACGACCACTGAAGCTGCAGCTCGTATTTTATTTGACCATAAACACAGCATGGTCTCCTCCCTGGAAACACCACTGGGGTAACCACGGTAACGATGAGCTTTACATTTCTTAAATTACATGAGTGTTGTTGTAAAACCTGACTTGGCTTTATTTCCGTGGCTGACGACCATCCAACAGACGCTCCGACGTGCCAAAACACAAGCTCGTTTCTTATAAAGGCCTTGTAGGTGACAACAGCTTCAACAGCTGTTCGGTCCGATATGAAGACGACAACTGAAGGATTCTCTCAGATGTGTTTCGCCAACATGCACCGATATCCACGATGCCACGCTACGCTACACACAATGGAGTGCAGCTTAGCTCAGACATGATACACACACCACCACACGGAGCAGAAATCGATGCATAATTCCCACTTCACTCCAGGGGGGAACCATAGGGGATTGTGGAGGATGGGGGAGATAACAGGAGGTGAGGAGGGGCATGGTGGGCTGAGGGTTTAGGGCTGAAAAGAAGTGAATAACACCATCTCATGACGTATTGATTCATCCCATGTTTACGGCTCTCCTAAGAAACCCTGCTAATGTAAAAAAAAAAGGGGGCAACGAGAGGAGGACGGGGGTGAGGGGAGAAAAACCTCTAATGCAACCTTTCTCTAAAGTCACAGCAGACAGATTTACAACCACAGCTTCTCTCTTTTGCCTTTGTCTCAAACACACCGGGGTGGTTTGAGCTAGGTTAAGAAATGTTAATAGGTATCCACTATTACAGCCTGAATAGAAAGCAGCCAGATGTGCACAGCAGGGTCAAACACTCTGCCTAACTTTGCTGCTCAGGAGCCGCATCTGTTACATTTAACCTGAAGCAGCAGAGGAAAATGTTAAACACCTCTCTTCATCTCTAATATATTCACATTGTGCTGCTACTTCCTGCATCGAGAGGTTGGAGAAGCAGTGTGACTTTGCTCAGGTCCTTCAGCTTGCTCCATAATTCATCCTGAAGGAGGTTGAGTTAAGCAACAGTTTCACCCCCTCGTCACAAAGTCCCCGATGACTGAGCAGCAGAATGATATTAACTTGACTTATGCAGATAGTGACAGTGGATCAAATCCCATGAGGAACGGACTGACAGCTAATGCATCATCTACAGTGGAGTCTAAGTGTACTGTTGATATTAATAATCTGACAGTTAACCCTTGAGAATAATCTGCTACTATAATAGGCTTTCTACATTGGAAAAAGACAATGAGAAATCAAGTGAGACACAAGAAAGGTCTTCAGACTAAGTGGACACACTACAGGTTGGGTTGGGTACCGAAATTCGGTTCCAAGTAGGAACCGAATTAAATTTATTATAATTTCGGTTCCGCTTATCGGTTCCTAGATGCGCTCATCTTACACAACGGCTGCAAACGGACTTTAGATATCTGCCAGGACGTATCTCATACGTCACGTGACGCCGCATGGCAACAGGAAATGGATCGAGGAAAGCGGTCGAAAGTTACCCCTTTTCCACTGTTAACTCAATCATGTTGTAACTAGAATATCTCCTGAAAAAAACAGTGTTTTCATGGACTGATAGTAACACGGTAACAGTAGTTTGTTAACAGCGGCTAGCTTGCTAGCGGCCAGTTGTTGTGAACCAGCTCCCTATGCAGTGACGTACTACTGAAAAACAAACCGGTTCATAGGAGAAACGGGATCTGAACCAACTAACCACCAGCCCGGAACTAGCACCTGTTCTTGTTTGGTGGAAAAGGGGTAATGTGAAAAAAAAATAAAATAAAAATTAATTTTAGCAGAGAGAGCGGCCAACGTGGAAAATGCAACACGTCAGGGAAATTAATATGTTAAATATACATTTGGCTTCCTGTTTTTTTTGTTTTTGGAATGAAATAAGGAATCGTTAGGAACCGGAATCAATAATTAGAACCGAAATGAGAATCGGATTCATAACAAAAAAATCCTAACCACCCATCCCTAACTACAGGTTGGGTTAAGTGTCCTCAACCAAAGAGGACAAAACAAATTTTTAAAATGGCTAAGCTACAGCAACAAAACTAAAGCATATTTGGCAAATTGTCAAACTTTTTCAGCAGTGTAAAGACAGATAAACAATATAAAGCAGAGGGAATATTTCCTTTCAGGGGTATTTTTCCCCATGATGAAGGATAAATGGGAAGAAGATGCAGCTGCAGGAAAAATTAAATATCCACAGCACCGTTTTGAATCCTGTCATTGATCTAAACCTTGGAGATAATAATAATAATAAAAAAATGTTTAGCCTGTTAGCATAAAAAAAAAAAACAACCTGCTTTTGATGCTTCTCAACTGAATTTTTCTTTTTCTGGCTTTTCAAGTTTCCATGTGAAGAATTTGATGCAGATCTCAGTTGGCATTTTTCTGGGCCCTGAGCACTGATAACAGAACTGACTTGTGAACTGCCTGTTCCCAACATATCACAAATGTCAATTCCTTTGCTTTGCATCGTAATTTAAAAGCCAACTTGAAAAAAATTCTTATGACAGCAGCTGAAATGACGAAGTTATTTTCCCTATTTATCAGTGTATAAGTTGTGGAGTTGTTCAAAGCAGATAATAGTGTTTCTTGACATAAAGAGTCGAGCAATTAACCTCCAAGGTGAAGACAAATGATATAGCTGAGCAAAATAATTTATCCTGACATGAATGACTTCTCGATTACAAGGCTTCTTTGCCAGCACTTCTTAAAGATGGATCCGAGCTTTGTTGATGAAAATATCACTAGAAAGCAATAAAAACACAAAGCTCAGTTTATTCTGCTCTGCAGTGCATCCTCCTCCTCTTTACTGTGTCCTATCCGAGGTTGATCTGCCCGGAGACAGCACTAACAAGCCAGAACCACGGGGTCTCGGCGTCTCCGTCACTGCTTAGGCAGCTATCCAGAGACATACAGTACATACACACTGGGATACAAGAAACGAGAGGGTGATTGGGCCGTGAGGCAGGGAGGAAGAGAGAGAGAGAGAGAGAGAGCTGGGTGAAGGGAAAATGTATAGTAGGGGAGAGGACACTAGAGAAAGGAAACATTTTCTGCTCTCAGCACCAAAACATGCTCTTAGCGTCCTATTTCTGCTTGGGCCCTGCAGACAGAAAACAGATGCATGCAGCTGTTTCTGAAGAAAACACTTTAACTGGAACAGGACCAGGTTTAAATTCTGTTTAAAAGGACTAGCATCAACAAAAAAACATCATGACTGGAAAATATTTTCAGTGGATGACCGTGGAGGCTTTTATTGCTTTACTTGCCTAAAGGTTTGTGGTCCATCATATGATCATAGCCTCCTACTAATTTAACTGAGGTTAATCTGAAACATGGCGAGGTACAATCACAGCCAGATGCAGATACACAAAGTTTAGTAAAGCAGTGCAATAGTGTCCTGCATATATGTGTTAGGTTTGCGGGTTTTATGTTGAAGCTTGTGGTACACGCTGTGCTCCAGTTAGCTGCTCGACACCAGCTGGGACTGAGGGTAAAGGATCAGAGCACATAGGACATATGTGTGACCATATGCAAACACAGTAGTAACGTGCATGCAAATCTGGCTAGCTTGCATGTACACACCTGCTCTCACAAGGACAATACTTTAGTGTATGGACAACAAGGCGCTTAATAAGCTTCAAACATGAGCTATTTGTTTTGTACCAGTCAGTTTTGCATGTTTAGTAGTTACACAGAAAGATTTCAATTGAATGGATGAAACACCTGATCCAGTTTGTACTCAAATAAAAAGGAAATGAAGCTCTCGTAATGAAATATTTCAACAGCTCTGATGTATTTTACTCCTCTCAGTCCCAGAAGCAATTCCAGTTTCCATCTGCAGTTCGCCTGGCCTTTTATAATGCACCTCTCCTGAGTAGTGGGGGAGAGTAGACGTGATGTTATTGTAGTGGCAGGTTTGCACTCTGGCGTTCACTCACTTATTCATAGAAGTGTGCAACAGACAGATATAAACCAGGAGTTGTTGTTTTTTTTTCTTGTGGGGAGGTGATGTGACACCCAGCACAGCAGCAGGCAGGTGGAGAAACACAAAGGATGCAGATGACAGATCACAGTTCTACATAGGTTACATATCTGCTGGTGAGTGATGAGAATCTGAGTTTCACTAGACGGGCTTTGCAGCTGCTTATGTGACTATGTTTAAAAACAGTCCCCGTGGCTCTTTTGTGTTTCTTTCCTTTTTTGACATTTATATCTGTCATCGTCTCGCAATCCTCTGTTTCCCACTTCTTTCCCGTCTCATCATATTCTCCACCATCACCCACCACCATCGCCCATCATCCAATAATCCATACGTGTGAGATATCAGCCGGACAGTGCTGTGCTGCCGGCTGCATCGGGCTGTCTCTTCAGCTTAACTTGCTGCTGTCATCTGCGCAAAGATCATTCCCATTCTGCATGCGAGTCAAAACACAATGTTCCACTAAAGCAGCGGGAATAAAAGGGCACAAGGAACAAAGTGTAAATATATAATCACACATGCATAATGCAACATTGTGAGTGCTCTATAGGCTGGGCATGTGATCTTATCATGATTTTTTTATTTGGCTATATTTGGTGAGCCAACTGTGCAGGAAGGGCCCACTGATGACTCACACACTTTAAATAGTACAAGTATATAGTATGGGCTAAATATAGATTTTTAATGATCCTTTGACCATTAAAGTTACAAACTTTAAATGGTGGATTGATCTAGTTTAGGATCAGTGAAAAGACAAATGAAGACAATTACTTGGATGAGGGATATTATTTATTAGGCAACTAAAATATTGATTTTAAGCAAGAATAACTCAAAATATACTCTGATAGTCCTTCACATAAATAATAAAAAAATGTTTGGTTTTTTTTATTTTATGAACACAAACTAAGTCATTTGGCATCTTTCCACTTTCTCAAGCAGCCAATCTGATGAATAATGATGAGGCTTCCCAAGTTGGCAGCAAAGTGCAAATACCCGCCTGTCACTCACAAACACTCATGTTCAAAATTGTAGCCCTCAGCTCCTCCTTCCCCCCGGCCTTTCGGCCCGAGCATCTCCATAAGCGACCTTGAGCTTCGAAGCCCTGTCAGCATCCGCCTCTTGTTGCTATGTACATGTATGCATTAATGAGTAAATGTATATGCACACCCGGCATTCATTATTCAGGGTCCCAGAGTCCCACAGCACTTTTCTATACTTCTTTTTTTTTTTTCCAAAGACCTGTATACAGATAATGCACATCAGTTTGGCACAGGAACAAATCAAACAACTTTCTTTTTCACAGTGCGTCTTGATGTCTTTGTATATTCTTTAAGGAAACCCCTGCCTTGTCAATGAGATCAATGGACAACTGAGGCACTACACAAACTGGAATGAAGATCCAATTACTGAGAGATTCTTGAGGGGAAAAAACATATATCTTGGCCACACACCACAAAAGCCTCCCTGCTGAACTGTCACAAACTAATGACTTTTCCTCCCAGAGAAGAGATCTTCAAACAATAAAATGCACTAGTGTGGGAGGTGAGGTGTTATTGTATGTTTGCAGAATCATGAGCTTGCAATACAGACACTATTCTCACTGCACACACAGTATCAGATTATTTATTTACACAGGACACAGTGTGATATATCTTCCAGTTGAGTGAGATGTTTTGCTGGGGGCCCCTGGAGATGATCTTTGCTGTATCCCACTCCCCACTCAGGTTTACAGACACCCACTGAGCGCGCATTAACAAACAAGACATCACTCATTTTACGCACAGGCGAGGTGGATGCAGCGGCTCCCACACACCTGACCGCAGTGCGTTTCTCTCCCCGCTGGTGTCAAAACGCAGCACAACTCGCTCCTCTTACCTCCTGTAATTGCTCCAACTCTTTCCTGAGAGTCTCCTGCTCGTTCTCCAGCTCTGCGTACTTCTGCTTCAGCGCCTGGTTCTCCTCCAGGACGACCAGCCCGCACTCCGCAGCCCTGATCTTCTCCCGGTTCGCCTCGGCCAGTTCCTGCGTGATCCGCTCCACCTCGGCCCGGTACTGATCCACCGATTCCCCGCATCCTCTATCCGCGGCCATCGCCCCTCTCCTCTTTCCTCTTTCTCTCTCTCTTCTCTGTCTCCCTCGCTGTCTCTCTATATGTCCCCCTGTAGGTCTGCGGTCCCCTCCGCTGTCTCTCCACCGCTTTGGACAGAGGCAGAGCCACCGAGGCGGGCGGAGGCTGAGAGATGCTGAATATCCGCCCCCCTTCTCCTGAGAGCCAGCTGCAGCCCGGGACAGGAAAAAAAAAACCACACACACACAAAGTGAAAATGAATGACACTGTCCCCTACAGTATTGTCATTAACACCTAACAACAAATAAACAGCGTTAAATAGAAGCAAGATGAAGCCTTCCGGATGTAAAATCAGGTCAGTGCTGTCTTCTGTGTGACACTCAGCAAAACACAGAGCATCATTTCTGCTTATTCATGGGTGCAAGGGCGCCACCTGTCTGCTGCTATGAGACATGTCATCCATCTATCTCTCTATCTATCTCTCTATCTATCTATCTATCTATCTATCTATCTATCTATCTCTATTTGAAAGGAATTAGATGGGTACACCCCCATCCTGGAGCAACATCTGTCCCACAGCAGCCCTCCCAGAGTAGTCGCTGCTCTAAAACAGCCCCACATAAGAACCACCACGCTCATTAATGCATAAAGTGTGCACCCACATGTAACTGAGATCATGAAAGACTGGTTATGTATTATCTAAATGTAAATGTGTTGTAAGCAATAGGCTACAAGGTGTATAACAGTCATTAACAGCTGGACATTAATTAACCACTAAACAGTCAGTGACAAGACAATAAAATAATAAAATAAGTTTCACATAAAGAAAAATGAATGAATAAATAAATAAAAATATACTTGTTTAAATAAAATTTCAGCAATCAAGTGCAAAAATCAAGTAAACAACAAAAATAAACTTCTCTGAAGCTTGAAAAGGCACTAAAGTAACTGACTTTTAACCAGCTTTGTATCATTACAACATCAGTAGAAAAATGTAAACAGTCTGTAAACAGTCCTGCACAAACTCTCTTCAGTCATCGGGCTCCCTAAAGCTAGTGTTAACTGCAGCTGTAATGTCCCCAAAGCAGCAGAAGTAACAGGGCAGCAGCAGGCTTACTGAAGCACTGACACTGCCTCATTTGGTACTATAGCTGCACCAAGTCAAGTTATCATCTCGTGGATTCCACAACGTCAGTGCTAATCAACATCGGGTCTGAAGCCTCAATTGGCGCTTTTCCTGGTACCTACTCGGCTCGACTCGCCACGCCTTGCCTCGCCTCGCCACGCCTCGGTTGCGTTTCAGATACAGAAAACAGTCCCCCTCCGTGTGAAGGAGGAGAAAGTTGATGAAGTAATCTTCAGAATTCTACTGTTGTGACGTCACAGTAAGCAGCTTAAAGAGTGTTTCAGGTGAGAATTGAGTTTTTATTTCAAATATGTTGCTGCGCAGTAATGACGCAGTGACGACAGGGAAACATTTGTACCCGGAAGCAGACAGTCTGCACGGTTATAGTCAGCATACTAAGTTTCTACTATGTGGGGAAAACAGTAAATAGATCGGTTCAATGTACAATAACAGCGCTTTACTGCAACATTTTATTTAAAAACAACGTGAGCTCTGACCATAGACTGTATAATCTTTATATCCAGTCTATGGCTCTGACCACCCGGTCGGTCGAACAGCTGACGGAGGTTGTAGCTTGAGCTCATATCTCCGGAGCACCTTTTAACCAGGCTCTAACTTGAAAACAACTCATTTCAAAAAGGTACCAGTGGAAAAGCACCATATGGTCCAAAAGTGGCCGCTTCGTAGCACAGAAAATGAACGGGAAAGTGAAAGTTATGTCACCATGCCGATGCCCATCTTTGCGCATTTTTCAGTGGTTATACGGAAATTCTGAACCTTTTCTAGTAGGTATACGGCATATACCTGGGTATCACGTAGACTACACCACTGCTGTAAACACAATAATATATGACAAGTACTAGTGCTTCTGAATTATGCAAAAAAAATATTGCTCTCTGAGTCAGTAAAAGTTTTTTTATATAGGGCCTTTGAAGACACCAAAGTGCTACACAATAAAAGATTACAAAGAAACAATTATAAAATAGTAACACAGTCTAAAATCACAGAGACAAAATGTGAGGAAACAGACTTAATGGAAAACATTTGTATTATAGTGATATTTGACCAGTTTATAATTGGAATAGCAAAACCCTGATTATGATCAAATTGCTGTTACATATACTCACGGTCCTGTTTTTTTTTTTTTTGTAGCTCTCCACTCGACCTGTGCAGCCGGCGGTACAGTTTATCTCACAGCAAACACATGCAATAAAAGAAGATACGGCCGGGGTGAAAAGTTTAACCCTACTCAGAGCCTTGTTAAACGTAATCAGTTATTGTACAGTCAAGTCAGTTATTGAATTGATAGTGGGGCGATGCTGTGTTATCTTTTCCTATAATTGCAAATTATTTGCAAAATGTCCTGTGTAACACTTCTCAGAAAGAACGAGGCGTTCTGGTTTTTATGGGAGCCTTGTAAAATTTACAGTACTTACAGTAGCCTATTGTGTAGTATTAGCTTCAGAAAGGAATGAACACATCAATATTCACATTGTAATTTTTCCCACATTTATTTAGACAGAGTCATAACTACAGTGGATATTTCCCCTTTGATTTTATTCCACAGGTACTGTAATTTCAACTGAGCTGACCTGCCAGTAACCTCCATTTACAAGCACAAATTAAGATAAGCACAGGTCGCCTGACAGTCAAACAGTTGAACAGGTCATGGATACACTGTATCTGATCTCTGACAAGGAAGTGTGGTGTCATGAAAAAATCAAATCGTCTTTCTGCTCAATAACACAGCTCTCCACCAAGGAGCGTGTCACAGTATGAAGTGCCCTAAAAACCACATCACACCACAAGGTTTTATTACAAAGGAAGTCAACAGAAAGTTCACAGTGGTCAACTTTATTGTCAAATGAAAACCTTAACCTTATTTCACTTTGACAGGATGCAACGTAACACATTTCAACAATTCAAGCCAAACAAGGATTTATTACAGACTGCAGGTTAAAGGCCTTTCATCTGGTTTCATTTAAAAAATAATTCAACTAAACGGTGTCATCATTGTGAGATCTGAAGGTGTTATCCTTTCATCCCCAGCATGTCAAAATAGAGAGTCCTGTGACCTGAGGAGTGTGTGTTGCTCAGCAGAGTTGGTATTGATTTAAAGTAGAGCCGTGATTGAACAGGTTTGGGGAGGCAGCATGGCAGCCAGCACACTGTCTGCAGCTCAGGCTTCTGTGAGAGGAGCAGGGAAATAACAGACCAATGAGGAGTGATCTCACAAGAACAAGGAAATCACTTTACTTTTAGAATTTATTTTGCATATTTTCTCTTTTATATGCATTTTAATTTAGTTTGAAAGTTGCCTTTAGAATAAATTGGGCCACAATGGGAAGAGTCAGATACATGTACTGTTTACGAAATGATTATATATAGTGTGTTACCTCATAATAAAACTGGGGGTGACTGGTTGGATGTAAATGCCGTCTGGTCATCAGCTCTATGTCTTTCAGTGTTTCAGCCTTCCTCCATTTGGCTCTGCGGTTCTGGAACCAAATCTGAAAACATACGCAAAATAAATGTCATCAGAATAAAATAAATAAATGTTCTCGTTCAGTTACAAAGATAAATAGTGAATGATCTAGTTTGTATAATGTTTCTAAGACACTGAGTTTTAAAGAAAAGTGAGCATTGGATATAAAATCTTGTCTGTCAGTAATCTAGTTACTTGTAAATAAACACTTCTTAGTCAAAATTGCAAAGAATACACATTTATTCACAATCAGTAAAAAAAGTGACATTAAGTTATGAAAAAAGAGGCCACAACCATATTTATTATCAATTTTCTTTGACCCAAATTTGTATTTTTACTGTTTGTGTTACTGAGAGATCAGTTTTTAGCCCATGCTCTGATCTCACCTGATCTAATCATTAATCCAATGACAGGTACTGCCGTCTGTCCAAAGACCACTACTGTTGTCCCACTGAATTAGATCAATAAATCTATTATTTAACGTGATTGATATAAAATGTGAACAGTAAATAAGCTGTGAAATGAAGACAATTTGTGTGTTTACTTGATCAAAAATCAAATTGAATATACGGTGCTAAGGCTTTGACATTACATTGAGAACAGCATGTGTCCCACCTGTATCCGTCCCTCAGTGAGCTGCAGGCGAGAGGCGAGCTGGTCTCTGATGCTGACGTCTGGATAGTGAGTCTGCTGGAAAACCTCCTCCAGCTCCTGCACCTGGAACGGGGTGAAAGTGATCCTGGTTTGCCTCTTCTTCCTCTGACCTGCGAACAAATGACTCTTCATCACTGGTAAAAGATGATGCAGCTCTTTGCCACAGCGAGGTAACACTGGATTCATCTTTCAGTACTCATGTAATACTCACTCTTGTAGTCTGTGGTGGCGTTTGGAGAATCTTCAATGAGTCTTGTTTGTGGAGTTTCTAATGACAGAGATAACATTTTTTTAAATTTTGGGATCACATTTCAGCTCTGATTTTTAAAATAAATATTAAAAACATACCTGTACACGAGAGCTGGTTGTTTTCTCCAACTACAGACCAGTTAGGATGAACTAAAATCTCTTTCCTGACACATGTCGGCCTCCTCAGAATTTCTTCAATCGAATGTGTTATTCTCTTGTGAGGCTGAGATTCCCTTTCTTGATCCACGCACCACTCTTTTCCTCCTCTAGTGCAAATTTCCAGCAGTTTATCTCCAGCCATGAGTCCCTTTGCAGAGTGGAAGTTCACCAGCAATTCAAAAAATATCCCTTTCTCCTGCTCCCTGATTTTTTTTTCCCCCTGTCTGGGATCTTTGTTGCACACTAGGCTGTGGAGGTATATGTTTGTCCTCCCTCTCCTGTTAACCTGTGTTTAACCTGCATCACATGGTCATCACGGAGGAGGAGCGACCGGCAGCATGCAACAACGTCCTTCTAGGAACATAATCATCATCCATTGATTTCAAAGTATTCTCTTTTTTCTCCTGCGTCCCTAAAGATCTGTGAAGAAAAAAAAGGTGTGCTCATTGTAAATATGTAATCTGAAGCTCCTGATATAATTATCTACTCTTATCACTCTTCACTCCCACAGTTTCAGAGAACCTAGTTTTTGTTTTTTTTTTGCATTTGCTCTGAGGATTTAATTTCCATTGACACATTTTCGCATTGTTGGATCAGGATCAGTCAAGATCTCTGTGGTTCTGTAGCTTGATTATCACCTAGAAAATATTAGACTGTAAAACATTTTTTAATTGCTGCTTCTCTTTCCTTATCTCCTGATTTATTACACAGCTAATCTTTATCACACTGGCCTCAGTATGCCCCCTCACACCTCAGTTCAACTCTCACAAATACTGGAAACACTGATTAACAGTAGTGTGCAGGAGATAAGGGTTTGTCTCCATCTAGTGGTGACTTGTTTACTCTCTTGTCTGTCATATTAAAGATCAGGTTTTGTCATGATTTAAAAAACATTAATTTCCACTTAGCAGAAGTTGTGATGTTATTTCATCATCCTATTCAAACAGTGTTGAATCAACTGGATTTGGTTTAAGATTATTGAGGATGTTTCACCTCTGGTTCAGGAGGTGTCTTCAGTCTGAGCTGACCTGTAGGGACTCCCAGGTATATAACATTTTGTGGGGTTATTATTAAGGTCATTCATAACATTTGACATGAGGTCACATGTGAATATTTGTTTTTTCACCTGGGAAGTGATGAGAAGACATTGTAGGTGGAATAGATCTTTACCTCTGATGAAGAATGAAGCTATCTGGATAACCATGAACTTTAAGACTGAGAATCTTCACTGACTCTCTATGAACATAGTATTTCATAGTATTTCACCTTGTTAAAAATAAATATTGGGCATAATAGAAACAATAGAGGCAGAGATGTTCTGAGATCATCCGAAAAAATTTTTTTTTGTTCTTTCTGAACAGCGTTGTTCTATTTAAAATGTATACTTAACTGTGATTGATTGATTGATTGATTGATTGATTGATTGATTGATGATTTATTGATCAATTGATCGAGTTTATTTTGCAAATTTCTAAGTCCACACAAGGTAAAAAACAATATTAAAAACTTATACAGGTGACACAAGAAAATGAAACACTCATTTCCATTGTAGCCCTTGATTGCTTTTTAAAAGAAAAAGTGTTATTGATAATAAAATACAATAAAAACATACAATACAATACAATGAAACAATTTAGAAAAGACATTTAGAAAAACAACAACAACAAAACAAACAAGCAAATAAATAAAAAGACCTATAAATATACTCACCACACCACACCACTATTACAGACTAAATGAAGATAAAAGGGAGTGATTGTGACTGCTGAACCTTATCAAATAAAAATGTGATAGTAACAACTTTCTGTAGCTATCAGGATCACAGATTGAAACAACAACAACAACCCCAAACTCTAGAGTTAAAGACAACAATGCACAACTGCTTTTTAGAAACTGTGCAAATGTGTAAAAACAATCATACATTTTCAAATTGCAAAAATAAAAATGATATATTTTTTATAATACAAAATGCTCCAGATGTAGATCTATTATGAAACTAGAAAAGCGCTGTGAGAGCGCAGACCTCCACCAAGCACTGTTAAGGCCAATTGATACTTTCCGCGTCCGCATGTCCGCGAGGGTCCGCATCACGTAAATGTCATGAAACACGTCAGGAAGCGCTCGAGCGGACAGGCGCAGAGGCGTCCGCGTACAGCTCCAAAAATGTGAGCGCGTCACCTGGGTGCGGAGGCCGCGAGCAACTGCGCATGTGTCAAAATCAATACAAGCAACTGCAGTGCGTTTGCGCTAGCATATCAAGATGGACGCCTTCAAGGAGAGACTTTGCGAGGAGAATCCTTAAAAAAATTCCTGGATCCAGACGATGTTGCGGATCACCCCCAAAATGAAATCAGTTCTTCCTTTTCCCACTTCCAACATATCTTGAAAATTTCATCAAAATCCGTCCATAAGTTTTTGAGTTATCTTGAACACAAACTGACAGACAAACAGATAAACCCTGGCAAAAACATAACCTCCTTGGCAGAAGTAATAATCTATTAAAATAGCAGAGCATTAACTATGAAAAAATTAAACAGCTGAAGATGTGCAGTACAACATGAACCCTGTGGGAGGCGCTGTTTTCTATCTCACAATGTGAGCCACAGACTGACTCAGTGTGAAGTCAGGAGTCCAACTGATGAAATCAAAGATAAACTAAAAATGTGCTTAATTGAAGGAGGAGGTTACAACTAATGAATTAGAGGAAGATTACACATAACCTCAGATAGCATGATATAAAATACAATTATGAATAGCAGAGTTTTTTTTTGCAAAGGTTACATGTGAAAACACAATTTAATACAACCTGAAGCTGCACTTCTGTCAAACAGAAGCTGACTCACATGATGCGATGGGACACGGGATGAAAGCCAAAATATTTGGAGAGTTTTAAAAGTGATACTAGAGTCCCTTTGTTTGCTCCTCCTGTTCACCTCCCAGCATGTTGACAACCACAACCAGAGGCCTGTGTTAATCCCTGAGGGAGACGAGTTACAATAGAGATAGTGACTTTATTGTATTTAAGCGTGACAATTTACAAGATGTTGTCTTATGAAAACTGGTTCTTATTAATACAAAATTTGGATCTTGTTAATAATGTAACGTGAAAGTATCTTGTGTGTTTTGATTAACTTTAATTAAATCATTAAGAAAATACTGAATATATCTGATACTCCATATGTTAACCTGTAACAACTCAGACCCATTTCAACTTCAAGGAAAATCATGAAGCTTTAAAAGAGAAAACAATGGACCACAATGAACCCAATCCTGAAGATCTGTAATGCTACACACTGTATATGCTGCCATGTGTTACATTAATGTTCCCCATGACATTACTGGACATGCGTATACATTTTCACACATTGTTATAAGACTGCACCAGGACTGCACTGTGGGATTTAATGTGGTAAAAACATTTAAAGTGCTTCCTATGGGTTAAAACTGTGACCACAATGTTACAATTTCAAAGAGTTTTAAACAGGTAAAGATTGAAAACACATTTTAAAACACATTAAAAGTAGAAAAAATGTGTTTTTCTGGTTGTATATTGCTCACATTTATCTTTGAAATCAGACTGATAATATATAGGTTTTTTATATTATTTTCCTGCTTGTTACCTCAACATGTGCGATACATTATTTAAGACTCCAATTTGATTACCGAAGCGTCTCAGACACACATTTGAAAAGTGCACTGTCTCTGTGACCTACTGCGATCATGTGCCTCCCTAATTAGAGTCTGACGCACAAACTCTGATGTGACTGACATGAGGCACAATAGGTTGAAGGTGAACGTAAACAACAGGAGAGGAACAAAGGCCTTTTTTATTTCTCTACAAAAATGTTTTTACTTCGATCAGTGTGAGATTAAAACACATTTAATATGGTTTGAATTGAACAAACACAGATATTAAAGATTTTGTTTTTCTGCAGCCTTCATAAAATATTTAATAAAAAATATTGTTTCCTATCCCACACTTTTGCTACCTGACATGTGATGAGTCCTTATATACTACAGGCAGTCACATGCACACAGAGTGGACCTCATGATGCCTCAGTGCTGCTACTCTCTGTGGTTTCTCAGTTTCATGTGAGCTCAATTTCCTTAACTACTCTATTTGGTGCATTTTTTTCAGCTCCCGTTTCGATTATGAGGACAGTCGAGACAAAATCTGTGTCATAGTACTCTGCTTTTTGAATCCAATTTGGGGATTATAACATAAAATGTTGGAAATAACAACATTATAACACAGTGTGCAGTTTTCTTGTCAGTTTGTTGATTAGTTTCTGACTTCTTAGGTGGAAATTGTCGACACCTTCAGAGTCAAAATATTGTCCCATGAAAGGAAACTAGTGTTGCAGCAGGAGCACAAAAGACAACACAAACAATAACAACATCAGCAGCAAGATCAGATTCAAAGAAACACAAAAAAACAACACAATGATGCCAGAAGATAAGAAACAATACAAGAAACACTGAGCACATACATAAAATCACTGACAAAGTTTAGTCCAGAGCTCATGCCAAAAATGGAAAATATCAACTGAGCAATACAAAAAGTGCAAATGTGAAGTGTGAATGTGCAAATAAGTACTAATAGTGCAAAATAACAACTTAATGGCTAATTGCCGTTAAGTAGATTAATTGCACTTTTGATAAATGAGGCCTGAAGTCTCCTCCATAGGTTCCCATGAAGTTTCGTGGACTTTAAAGATTCTGTGTCTAGAGGCAGGATAAGGATGAATGGATTGCCATGAAGCACGTTCATGTCATCCTCAGGATGTATCGAATTGTTTTAGTGAACCTCTGACGTGTTTAGCAAAGCTCTGTCATCTGATCCTGTTTGTTTTGTTTCCACTTGTGTCCTTACAGACTCAGTTTATGACCTGAATAAGAGGAGATACATAAACCAAAGTTTCCTCAGCTGCCATTTGAACTTTCCCCCTTTCATCTGTCCTAATTACATAGATGTGGGCTGCCATCAAATTCTTAATGTAGACTAATTGTGTAATGTGATCCAATATCATATTAGGGGAAATCGAACAGCATGGTAAATCAGGAAATCAAGTTAACATTTAGAGAATTTTACCAGTTGTCCAACAATAATAACATCTTTGTACAATGAGGTAATTTGGCTGCACGTGACAGTCATGGAGGTCCGGTGTCCAAAAACAAATATTTGATGCTAGAATTATGATAATAACACTTTGCCATGTCTGTTTATCCCTGAATACAGAAATGTGACTGGACAGTGTTGAAAATAACAGGAGGTTTTACTGAGAAAGATCTTTTCAGGATCTCTCAGGCTTCCTACAGGTTTCCAGGAAGGAGATTAAAACACAGAGAGTTTGCCGTGTTCTGGAGCGAAAGAGAAAAAAAAAATCAGAGTATCTCTTGCCAGCCAAATGCCGGTAAGTCAGCTGCTGTTACTGTTGTAATTCGGTTCACATGAGCTGCTGGTGGGACCCATTTCAATCAACAAGAGCTGCAGTCTCATGTCTGAACTCTGCCTTCTCACAGCACGCTGTCCACCCCACCCTGTCCGTACTTCCACCTCCTCCCTCCTCTTTATCAGATGCTCCTCTCCTCTCTGTCTGAGTGCCCTCCCTCTCACTAATGATTTTTTTTTTTCCCACATTTCTCCGTTTTGTTTACCGGCACAGCAGACCAACACCTGGACCCCTAGGCTGAAGCTGACATGGCTCCAGAAAAGGAAAGTAATGGACTTGACAACTATGCCTTTGCGGTGAGTGTTTCCTTTTGTGTTCTCTACAAGGAAAAGTTAGTTCACATGAAAGCAACAACTACACAATCAAGGTTTAAGAATTGCCATGTAACATTTCTTTGTGTATTTATCACCTAAAACAACACAACAGAGGAAACATCTGGATTGTAAACATTGCTTCATTATGTATTTCTTCTTGAGCTGGAGTTGAGTTGGTGCCAGAGCAGGAGCAACATATCATGGGAAGTTAATCATTGACACCAATATACAATAGTTAAACTGTCTCAGCTCCATAAGAATGAACTTGTTTACATTCTTGCTCCTCCATGCTCCAAATCACGTTAGTGGAAAGATGAGCGTCGCACTGTTTATGAGGCAGAAATAGATTTTTCTGGTATTTTCATTCCCAGGATCAGAGGGATAATACTTTGGCTCTGTAAAATGAAGTGAAAACAAGCTTTGCCTCGAACCAGTAACGGATTAAGGAAGTAGCTCTTGCTTGAATTTGACAGCTTTTTGTTTTCATCCTAGTTTGTCACTTCCTGTAAAAGGAAATAACTAATTCTGCCTCCTATAAGCCTCTGATCTGATTCCTTGACTTGGAAAGAAAGTTTATAGGTCTTCCAGAGATGGTTAGATGTTTTTCCAGATACCAAAATGCTAACATTAAACATGCATCTCTAATAAACCTTTGTCTACTTTTCTGTTGGACTAAATGAAGCTGGAAGGACGCTTCTGCGATCTACCTGACACAGGGGAGGAGCTGGATTCCTCCGTGGATGAAGACGGCAACAAACTGGCGTATTGTGTAACCGATGTGCCTCCCTGGTACCTGTGTATCATTTTAGGCATCCAGGTACGTCAGCAAAGGTCACGTCCGATAATGAGCTGACCTTTCTTTCCTGATTAGGAGCCGACGTATCACAGTTTATGGTGTTATATAACAACACAAACATGACCAAAGTGTCACATGAGGTCTTGGGTTTCACGTTTCCTTCACGGTCCGTTAGACTCGGTTATCGTCATGAAGGCCAGATTGTGAAATTTGCTTCGGATGCAGCTGACAGGCCACAGAGTTTAATCATGCTGCAGCTACGCAGTAATGTCCAGTGGTGCACAAACATGTAAATATTTGTAGAGCGGGTCGCCTGTGGATTGTAAGGTTGTGGGTTTGATCCCCGGCTCCTCCTGTCCCCATGTTGAACTGTCCTTGTGCAAGACACTGAACCTTAAGTTGCTCCCAACGGTGGCTAGTGCCTTGCATGGCAGCTCAGTAGCCATTGGTGTGTGAGTGTGTGAATGAGGTGCCTTGTAAAGCACTTTGGGACCATGTTTAGACGATGCTGCCTTATATCTGAGCACATACAAAAGGCTTATGTACATGAAACATAACTTAATTTGTTTCCCATCTCCCTCAGCACTGTTTGACTGCATTCGGAGGGATCATCGCCATCCCTCTGATTCTGTCTCAGGGGTTGTGTCTGCAGTACGACGGCCTCACACAAAGTCACCTCATCAGCACCATCTTCTTCGTTTCTGGCATCTGCACTCTGCTGCAAGTTACCTTCGGCATTAGGTAAGACAGGAAGGGGATGCAGCCCGAGCGTGTGGTTTAATAAGTGACGGGCTTAATAATAATTGCAACAGGATTTAATTCACAGGATAAGATTGATCTGTTCGTTTTTCCCTGTTGCTCTAACACAGTAATCCAGCAGCAGCCGGGTGCATTAAAGTGGAATTAACCACGCTGCTCTTTCTTATCAAACAAGCCGAACAGACCAACCTTTCAGCGTCCCCTCTTAACCTCTTTTGAACCGCGAGGCCTGGCAATACGAGCGTGCACCACGAACAATGGAAGATTTTACTGTGCTGGTCGACACAGCTTCTATTTAAGGGATTACCAGAGAAAACGCGAGAGGGAGGTTAAATATCAAGCAGCTTTATTTCTTAATTTAAGATACTTTTCATGTGAATATTTTGACTCCAGCCAAGGTTTGGTGAAATACTGTACCGTGATACAGGAAATCAAAGTCAGGATTAAAAGACTTTCTATGTAAGTGCCACTTAAATATGAGACAAAACAATTTGCACAGTCTAATAATAGCACAAGAGAGGAAACTCAGCACTCTCACACCGTGTCAACAAAAGTCAATGCAAGTATCCCAGTGACACGTAAACAGGAGAATTAACATGACGTGTTGGTCGATGTGGTTTCTACAACTGCAGACTCAAACCCACCTCTGAACTTATTTTATGTGTGCAGACTCAGCCCGCCTGAACATTGGTGTCACACTTGGATTAGCTGAGGAATTTCCATCTTATTATGTTTGGAATCTGGTTCTTGCTAAACCCACATTCTCCTGGCTTAGCACCACTGATGCTTTCTCGTCTTTCTCCAAATACCTGGAAATCACAGAAAAAAACAAAACTAAAAACAATTGGTATATTTAATAGCGCTCTGTTCTGGGCAAAGCGAAAGAAAACAGTGCTAATTATTTGTATCCCTTTAAGATGGAAACATTATAATCTCTTGGAAAGATATTTTTTTAATGAGTTTGTTGAAGCCAATAATTTAATGATAGCCGATAACGTAATAACAGCTGGTAACGTAATAAATTTGCCCTTTTTGAAATGTAATAGGCCAAAAACATAGTAACTGGGCAATAATGTAATAAAAGTCCTGAACCGATAACATAAAAATTTTTGGTCGGTTATCGGTTTTACGTTATTGACTCAGTTATTACGTTTGCAAAGTTTTTTTTGTTTTACCAGGTCAATAACGTAATAAATTATTACGTTAATGTCTCTATTTTGGCATATTTATCGCAATAACGTAATTACATTATTAACGTAATAACTGAGCCAATAACGTAATAAATCATTCCGTTATTAGCCAAAAATTTTTACGTTATCGGTTTTCGGTTATTGGTTTTACGTTACCTTCGTAATAAATTATTACATTAATTATTACGTTAATGTCTGTCTTTTGGCGTCTTGATCTCAATAACGTAATTACATTATTAACGTAATAACTGAGCCAATAACGTAAAAAATCATTACGTTATTGGCCAACAGTTATTACGTTATCGGTTCAGGACTTTTATTCCAATATTGGCCAGTTTTTACGTTATTGGCCTATTACATTTCAAAAAGGGCAAATTTATTATGTCATCACCTATTATTAAACTATTGGCTTCAACAAGTGTTTTACAAAAACATGGATGCTGCACTGGAAAGTTGAGCTACAGATGAGCTAGGCATCTTAATGAGGATCATTACATTACAGATTACTTTAACTTACTTAACCTCCAGTTGAATAGTTTGTCTAATTAGTGAGTCACTCTCTATCTTCACATGATTTAAGTTAACCATTTTCTCATGTGCCCTGTTAGTCACTCAGTATGACTGTACCTGTCACCTCAAACTACCCCACAGCAGATCTGATGTCCCGTCTACTGACCCCTGATGTCTGTCTTTGTGTGTCTTTATCTCCAGACTGCCCATTCTCCAAGGAGGCACGTTCACATTGCTGGCCCCCTCCATGGCAATGCTGTCCATGCCAGAGTGGACATGTCCTGCTTGGACACAAAATGCCACCTTAGTCAACACCTCGTCCACAGACTTCATAGAGGTTTGGCAGAGTCGAATGCGAGCAGTAAGTCAACTCTGACCTCTTAATCTTCCTAATCACAGCTTTTAACTTATTGAACTGCTGCAGGTGGCAGGAACAAGATCATTTTAACTGGTTTATAAAAATAAACAAACAGCTGAGTGCTCATAGTGAGACAGAGGTTTTGGACTGTGCATGAAAATCTAATGAGCATCAGTCCTGGCACCTGAGCTGGGACACTGTCATTGTTGCAACATGGCCCTTCAGCAGCACAACCATGGTCATTGTTCAGTTATATGGAAGGATTATGTGTGCAAATGTTATGCTTGCTCGAGGAGGTCTTGTTGCAGCAAATTAAAACATTAACGAACCCCAGGTGCTGTGGTAGCTGAGGTTGTACTGGTCCAGTAATTGGTGGTTTCCCCAGTGGGAATTGTGTCCACATGGATTTTAAAAGGCAGAATTTGTATTAAGTCCTTGCAATTGTGTTAGTGATTATACAACTTACTTGCAAAATAAATATATACGTAAATAATAAAAAACATTTTAAATAATCCCCCTGCAACTGCATTATGTAGCTGTTCCAGTCAATCAGGTGTGAAAAAATGTGTCAAATTCAAAATAATAAGATTGATAATTTATAATAAACTTACTTAACTTGCAGAAAAATTGTGTAGTAGGTGGGAGGCTCATGGGCAATCAGAATATCTTGAATAAAAATGAAATTACTCACATTGTGTTTTTAATTTATGATTTTTAATTTATATTGATTTTATATTGGCTTTAACTATCTTATTTCATAGTGAAACTTAGTTAATATTTCTATTTCCTACTTAACTCGTCTGTTTTTCTGCAATGCAAGAAATTGCAACTTACTCAATTTTCTCTCAGGGATCAGTGAAGCACTTTGATTCAGATTCTAATAACTCACTAAATCATGTTGATTTTGAGACATCAGTGCAAGTGAGAACTAGTCCCACTGGATACGTGCTACCAGATGGACTAGCACAAGACTACTTATAAGAAAAACATAAATTGATAGTTGTCAGTCAAATTAAACAGAAATATCACTTTCTACCAGTGTTTAATGCAGTGGATGATTAAATAATCAATAGCAACAATGTATACCAGAAGAATTTCAAGCATGTGTGAATCTACTAACCCTAATGTCACTGTCCCATTAACATAGTTTCCAACCTAAATGTCATTTGCTATGATAATCAAAATCTACTAATTCCAGGTAAAAGCCTTTATAACTAAAGTGATGTCTATTTTGACTATCATCCTCCTTGTGTCTGCTTGTAGCTGCAGGGCTCCATCATTGTGGGCTCACTCTTCCAGGTGTTTGTTGGTTTCTCGGGCCTCATTGGCCTCTTCATGCGCTTCATTGGACCTCTCACCATCGCTCCCACTATCTCACTCATTGGACTGTCTCTGTTTGACTCTGCGGGCAGCAGTGCTGGAAACCACTGGGGCATCTCTTCAATGTGGGTATAATTCCTTAACAGCGCCTCTTCAGGATTGGAGGCTTTTCAATGCATTTCTCTCGGTTAAACATTTCTTATAGGTTTTGTTAAATCCGCTTCCACTGCTTCCTGAAGTACAGCCAAGTGTTTATGAAACAATAATATCCTGGAAATCTGCCTCAAGCCTTAATCTTGAGGCCAGGGAGGAAAGCCTATTAAAGATTTTTGCCCTGTAACCTGCATAGTTGCTCTACTTTGCATTATGTTGATTAGACTCAGCTATATTTAACAGTGTGGTTTTAATATTTCTTACCCGTGTCTCACACAGGACCACAGCCCTGATCATCCTGTTCTCACAGTACCTCCGACACATATCCGTGCCCTTTCCTACATACAGCAAGGACAAAAAACTGCACACCTCTCGAGTCTACGTCTTTCAGATTCTCCCTGTATGTACGGGACGAGCGCTTTCTTCTTTGTAATTACATGATTAAACCTTAAGACTTCCTAAAAAGGCAAAAAGGTTCACTTTGTTTTTCTGTGTCATAAGGTGCTGCTAGGAATCACACTGTCCTGGCTCATCTGCTACATTTTGACAACCTACAATGTACTTCCTGTTGACCCAGACCAGTATGGTTACCTGGCACGCACTGATCTAAAGGGAGATGTTATAGGCCAAGCTCCCTGGTTCACGTTTCCATACCCAGGTCAGATGATGCAATATATATTTTTCTGGTTATGTGTCCAAAGCCTGATCAGGCCAAACCAGTATATATAAACACTACTGCTGTTTCCTTCTGTTTCTGAATCCAAACTCAGGCCAGTGGGGGACTCCGACTGTGAGCCTGGCAGGGGTGGTCGGCATCCTGGCCGGTGTGATTTCCTCCATGATAGAGTCCGTCGGGGACTACCACGCTTGTGCGAGGTTATCTGGAGCCCCACCTCCCCCCAGACATGCCATCAACAGGGGCATTGGTATTGAGGGACTGGGCTGCCTACTGGCTGGTGCCTGGGGTACAGGAAATGGTACAACCTCTTACAGTGAGAACGTTGGAGCCCTCGGTATAACAAAGGTAAGAAGATCCTACATGTTCAGCCTCAGGTATTGAGACACTGTGAGACTATTATTATTACTGTGGTGGCCCACTGACTGAATATTATGATGATGATATGTAATTAAAACTCACTTTTTCAGATACTGGAGAAGTTTTACAAATAGTAAACTGCCATGTTTTCAACATTTAGAAGAGAGAGTGAAATCCTACCTTGTTTGCAGTCAGCCTGCTGTTAATGTTATTCTTGGAGTGAAGCTGATGTCAGCTCAGCGTGGATTTCTTTCCTGGGTTATCTGCTGCAGACACAGTGAGTCCAGCAGAGGTTTTCCCACTTCAGTTTGCATTTTTGTGCAATTTCCACATATAGACTTATCAACATGAACATATGAAGAGAAATAAATAAATAAATCTTCTCTTATGCCACACAATAAGCAGGTAATGAAAGTGGTATTTACCAGATAATTTTTTGTATTCTCCACTCTCATATTTAAGTTTGAATTTGGGCTTAGACATGTTTGAACTGATATGAGAAATGACCATTTCCAATCAACAAGTTATGGCAATTGACTTCTGGAAACTCCATCTGGGCAAGAGGTGGAGGCGGTGCTTACAAACACTACCGAGAAAATTAGCCAATCAGTGGATAGTGGTATTTTCTGGGTGGTCTTAAAGACACAAGAGTCTCTTTCAGACACTGGATAAAACTGAGTGACTGCATAAAGGGCCAGTACAAGCTAAATACAGATATTTTTTTTTTAGTCTTTATTTTGTTTTGAGTCATGCAAAGCTCCTTTATTACATTGCCAGAATTAAAATATAGAGCTGGAAATGGGCATAGTAAGTCCCCTTTAAACACCTGCTACATTCAGAAAAACACACAATACAGAAACAAACTCTGTATTTCAGCCATTTTTTTCAATACCACTGTTGGATTGTCAGCTTAATCCCAGCCAGTGAGTCCAGTGTCGCTTGGTCTGTGCTTCATGCAGTGTTTCAGTTGTTGGTTGTTTGCTCACATCTGCTGTTATTTGGGTGATCATGTTTCTTCATTCGCATATTTTTCATCCATTTATCCAGTAAAACACAACTTAAAGAGAATCTCTTCCTGTATATATTTGCAGGTTGGCAGTCGCATGGTGATAGTGGCCAGCGGAGTGCTGATGGTGGTCATGGGTGTATTTGGTAAAGTGGGTGCTATATTCACCACCATCCCATCACCTGTGATAGGAGGAATGTTCATGGTCATGTTTGGTGTCATCTCTGCTGCAGGAGTTTCTAATCTGCAGGTACACTCCCTAAGAAACAGCTGTTTAATACTTTTGTTTTTCGTTACCATGGATATTTGATTTTCTTTTTTGATCCCGTTTTCAGTACGCAGATATGAACTCATCCCGCAACATCTTCATTTTTGGCTTCTCCATGTTCTCTGGTCTGGTCATTCCTAACTGGATTTTACAGAATCCTAAAGCTATTGCTACAGGTGGGTAAATAAATTAAATCATTTGTATTTAGTGTAAATACTGTAATCCTATCACTTGATTATTTAAGCAGATGTTTGACTGTGTTGTGTCCAGGTGTTGTGGAGCTCGACCAGGTGCTGCAGGTACTTCTGACAACCAGCATGTTTGTAGGCGGCTTCTTCGGCTTCATACTGGACAACACCATTCCAGGTGATCTTCTGTGTTATTAGCTGTCAAAATTAATGCATTAACGCGGATTAATCCATCATCATGATTAATCTGATTAATCATTTTAATGCAATTAATCCAACTGCAGCACAGAATGACTCTGAACGTCTCTGGCGAGGCATGTTAGGCAGTTTGTCCAAGTGGAGTTCATGTTGAACTGTACCTGCCGTCACACCTGCACAAATAGGCAGTTAATCCTATGGTGACAGGCAGCAAAACCAACCAGTAAACATGGAAGATGCTAAACAGCATGTCAGCCCTCTCAATAGGAAATTTGAGTACAAAAAAATCAAGTTTCAGCACTTTCAGCATACTACATAGTACATAGGCTACTGCTAGCACGTCGGCTAACGCATCACCCAGCTTGTGACAAACCACCCTCAAGCAAAATGAAACGTGATTAATATAGATTAAAAAGTAATGATATTTAATCGTGATTAATCGAAATTAATCCACATCAACCCTGTGATTAATCTGATTATAATTTTAATCGTTTGGCAGCGCTAGTTTAAATTATTTACATAACCTAGTACGTCATCCCCCAAAAAAGTAAAAATATGTGATATGTAGCCTTGTGTTTTGATCAGAGAGTCAATACAGTCGAGTGCTGACAAACATGTACTTGACTTACAGCCGAGTGTCAGGTGACGATCACAATACTGTACGGATATTTAATACCCTGGCTAATCATTTAGGGATGGTTCAGTTAAGAAATCAGGTCAGAGGAGGAAGAGTCTGTTCATTCAAGCAAATACCTGCTACTGTCCAACATCAACACAGAGTTACTTGTGGAATGAGAGCAGTGGTTTTTACCTTTCATTACAGCAGCTGGATTCAGCCAAGTAGATAAAATACCTGGACTGAAACTCCATTAGGTTGTTAACAGATAGATTTGGAAAATAAAAAGTTACAGAGTGCACCTAATACTACTAGAGGAAGACTGTCCAAGACTATAAACAGCTATGGAACATAATACAGAATCCCCAGGCCTGATAGAAAACAAACAAGGAAGCATAGTCAGAAAATAACATGACAGCAGAGTCAGGGTTTAACCCATTTAACATGTGTCCAACAGGATCAAAGCATGAACGAGGCATCCTGGCCTGGAACAAGGCTCACGAGGACGACTCCAGCAACACACTGGAGAGCGGAGAAGTCTACAACCTCCCCTTTGGCATCAGCTCTTACTTATCCTCTTCCTCCTGGATCCAATACATACCTTTCTGTCCTCCTGGTAATCCCAGCTCCCTGGACGTCTGTGGAGCGGATACTAATTCACTGGAGCCTAAGCAGCCGCTGGGACATCCAGAACCGGCGCAGATCATTATTGGAGTCAGCCTGTGAGCGGTGTTTCTCATGCCAGCATGCCATTTTGGGGATTTTCCAAAAAAACAACACCATCAAAGGCAGCTCAGTTTGGAGACTTTGTGTTAAAAGGCACTGTACTGTAACAACATGGTGCAGAGTATTTAAATGACTTTTTGGAGTGACATTTGAAGCTGATAATGTAATAACAGTCGATAACGTAATAAATTTGCCCTTTTTGAAATGTAATAGGCCAATAACGTAATAAAAGTCCTGAACCGATAACGTAATAACTATTGGCTGATAACATAATGATTTATTGCGTTATTGGCTCAGTTATTACATTTTCTTTTGCCGGGCCAATAAGCAGCTAATAACGTAATAAATTATTACATTATTGGCCAAAAGTTATTACGTTATCGGCTGTTATTACATTATTGGCTTCAACAGGGAGGTATTTTATAAACTGATGATCTTGATGAATTGATGATTGTTGATTATAGACAACTGACTTGCAGTATACTGTGTATATATACACTCTTGAAAACATGTGTTCTGTACAGTTATTTGTATTCAAACATGCAGTTGAGTATAATCTGAGTATATAATGATGTCTTTGGCTGTAAAGCTTTTTCATCCAGGTGCTAGTGAACAAACACTGAAAAGACATGTGAATGTAAATATATTCATGATGTTTAATGCCACAGTCCACACGGAGATCCAATGTATAGTTTCATGTACATACAGTACCTCACGTTAGAATTAACTTCTGCTGTAATAGTCAATATTTTAATAATTATCTATGTTTGTACCTATTTGACTTCTTCTGACAGGACTTTTCTCTCAGGCTCCTTACAGCCTGCACCATGTAACGTTCACCAACGCACAAATCAGGACTACTGATTGATATTAATGGATTATTTTTGTGCATATTAAAGTCCAACATGGAACCGTTGTGTAGCAACACCGGTGTTCACTTAATTTGTTAATGTCAGATCCTTCTTGATGGCTTTGTATAAGCTAACAAAAGAGTCTGCCCACACATCTCTTTGATGTTTGGTTGTGGCGCTAACCATCTGCTGTGCGGTGTATACTAACGTCAACAGTGTGCGTTCAAAATCGTCCTGATGCAGGTGGTTATAATGATTTGAAAGGTCAGATATGAGCCTAAATATGTCCGTTATCTTCCTGGGAATTATGTCCTCGCAGATGACGTCCAGGTTTCTTGTCTTTCGGAGAGAAGCCAGCTCAGCGTCTTCGACTGAAAAAGCCCCATTGGTGTCAAAGTGGACGCCAGCCATCAGGATCTATTGGAAGAACAGAAGACACTGTTACATCTAATTCTTAATTATGTTTTCTACTCAGAGAAAAGCTGTATTTTTGTTTCACCTCAAATAATAGATTAACATCACTGAAGGAGCTGGTGAAGGTGGGGTTCACCGCTGTAGTCACCCCTCTTTTTATTCTGCTTGCAGCTGGGAACAGGGCTAATAGGGAAACAGAGACAAAGTCATTACCGTTCATTACATCTTATTATTTACAGCTGTAGACCCCAAATGCTCCTTGAATCTGTTAAGCTGAAAATCCATGTGACGAGCAAACAAAACACTTTGTTAGGTGCCATGAAACACAGATTTTACTGCTGATGTTCTGGCACATGTGAGACCCAGATTCATCTCGTCCACAGCAGGACATGCTCTGCAATCTCTGACCCTGCAGATGAATCCTATCTGCAGACAACGATACGTGACTTTAAACTTCAAAGGCAGCGTAGGAATCAAAGGCGGAGAAACACATGGATTATACAACAGGATCCAGATGATTTTGATGTGCGGTATATGAGCTGAGCATTTCAGCTTCACTTTTACAGCATTCCTTAAGTTTATGAGTTAGACCTGGAAGTTAACCACAACAAATCTTGTGCGGTCAGAGCCTTTACTTACTTGAAATATGTCGTGTAGTAACACACAGAGGCAGAGCTGCTCTTTTTGATAAAGCATTGTGCTAAAAAAAACAATCTTGACAAGATGATTACATGTGATAATTGTCTCAGAAAACATGAAAATCTGCAAGAAATGCACATAATTGCACCACATGTAAAGTAAGGAGATGGTTAAAACTGTTATGATTGAATGACTGAGAACAATAATAACTGTACTGCAACAATTTATCCAGCAGTTGTTGAGGTTTTAGGCTGGAAGACGGTGGTGGACTCAGTGACCGACTGACCGACATTTGGACAAAGCCATGGTCCCGTCATGTGTATATCAGACACAAAGAAATTCAGAACAGGAAGAGGTTCAGATTACTGTTTCCTGGCTGGTTTTAATATTATGTGCATAACAGTTTATATTTTATATGGTATAAAAGAGGAGTTTTGGGTCGTGGATTCAAACAGGAACAGATGGAGTCAAGCTGACAGACACAGACAGGAAGTTTCTCTGTCATGCAGAATTACAGACTCATTCAGATGCTCACTGAACTGAACTCCATGATGAGATCAAGAAGTATTTATCATTCTCACTGAGGGTTTTTCTGAACAGTTCATGATAATAATTCAAGAGAAGGAAAAACAGAAATAACAATAATGGGAACTCTTATTTTTTGCCCTCTATTCATTTTAGGGTCATCGAGTGACATGATGATGATATTTTAATAAACCTCTTGAGGATCAATCATCCAAAAGTTGGTCCTAATGTTTGGAGAATGGTCTCCATTCATCTCAAACCAATAAAGGTGGACAGTGTTGAAAATATTACTTTTCTTTTGGGTGAGTTCCCCAAATCAACATAATTAATATATCAATGTATATTTTTATAAGAACGTATTATTATCTATAACAGCGGTCTGCAACCCTGGTCCTCGAAGGCCACTATCCGGCATGTTTTAGATGTTTACCTCTTACAACACACCTGATTCAAATGATCAGGATCAAATATATAATGAATATTTGAATCAGGTGTGTTGGAAGAGGGACACATCTAAAACATGCAGGATAGTGGCCCTCGAGGACCAGGATTGGACAACCCTGCTGTAGATGATTTACATTATACACATATTCAAACACTGCATTGAAGTACAAGTTTAAGGTACTTGTAATTGAGTATTAATTGAGCATACAGCATACATATATGTATCTGCTGTTTACAAATGAATCTATTTTTTGGATACAAAATATATCTAGAGATTACAAAAAACTGGATGTGATTATGATACATTTTGAACTATTCATTTCATCAACAACTTTATTAATAATTTTTGATATATTCAGCTTTGAGGATTTCTGTAGAAAACATTTTCATCTGTAATAATTTTGAGAAGGCGTCACCATTTTATTAAATGTTTACAAACCAAACAACAAATGACCACATAGGCCATTTTTCTGCAACACATAAATTCACATTCAATACTTTACTGTGCATACATGATCCTGACAATATTTTTTATGTGGGGCACATTTCCGTTGAGCCTTTGGACGAGCACCAAACACACTCAGTCCAACTGCATGTGGAAATGCAGTGCAGTGTTTTTGTATTTGGGAGCACACAGGAAGCTGATTGGAGTCACACAGCATTAACTAACACTGACTGTCTATGATCTGCTGATGTGAGCCACACTGTAATCTCAAAAACATTAATGAAGACCATGAACCTCCATAGTGCCCTTAAATCTATGCTGGGCACCTTTACATGCTTGGCAGCCCCACTTGGCAGTGAGAGGTAATTATTCGGAAAACTTCACCATAGCCAGAAATAACACAACTACATATCATTAAGCTGTACATATGTTTACCAGCTGAACTTTGAAAGAGGAATTTAATGCTGATGAATCGAGGATTTCATGATGAAGTGCTCTGTCCTCTTAGATTTCAATCTTGAATTTTGACTTGGAGAGGCGTCCATAACTAATGCCAGATATTTAGCCATCAGTGCATCACAGTCATCACTGTTTTCAAAGAGATCCACTCATCAAATCACAAAAAAATCAACTCTTTAGGCAAAAGAAATTATCTAACAGAAGCTGGTTGGATCTTTGCAGAGTGCTTTTTATTATTCACAGGGTTTCCTCTCAGTTTATAGCACCAGCCATTGTTGTCCAATGAGAAACAGGTGCAGCTGAAACCACAGTGATAGCTGGATGAAAATAAGACTGAAATGTGCTGCAAAATGAAAAATAATGCAGTGTTTAGCTAAGACTCAAGATACAGATTTGTGATGCTGTATTTACAATAAATGCACCATAAACATGCAGAATAATGAAATGACTGAGCTGCAGTTTAAGTCTTACCTTTAGTCCGGCATCGTGCGACACCTGTCTTGATGCAGCAGGAGAAGAGACCAACTATGACCATCCTCCAGGGCAGCATGGTGGCCTGATCAAACTGCATGCAACTGAGGCTGGAGAGAAGTTTTAAGTTTGTCTATAAGTGTGTTTCTTTTCTAGCTTTACAGTGCGTCTGCTGCCTCAGATAACATCATACCTCTCACTTTCCTCATCACTTGTTGTACTCTGACTCTGGCTGTCTGCAGCACTGTGCTTTCTCTCCCACCTCCCATCCACATCTGATTTCTCTCTTACTCTCTGCCTCTCATGAGCAGTTTTTTTTTTTTTTTTGCTTTTTCATCTGGTTGTCATCAGGTTCACATTGACGTTTTTCAGGCTTCAGTGTCTTTTTTTTCTATCTTCTGCGTTATCATCCTGACTAGCAGCAGCGTTTCAGCCCAGTGTTTTTAATATTTTTTTTCTTCGTTGAAACCTCAAATCCACTGCTGTTTTTAATGTTACTCATCACTTCATCTCATCATATTCGTGATTATTTCACCGCAGTTTAGTTCCAACCAGCAAACCGCATAATCACTTCCAGCTATAATACTCTGCGCTCCAGCTGAGTTATCTGTCACTGCTGTTCAGCCTCGGAAGCAGCTCGTCATGTGAAACATTGTGTGTCTGTCGAGCACATTTGTTGTCGCTGCTGTTAAAAAGTGTTTAAGGACAAATGGTTGTTTATCTTGGCTTCTTGTTGTCGACTGAAAATCTGAACAGCTGAGAAACTACTCTTCTATTTATTTATGTAAGGCAGTAACTGGAACAGCCCACTAGGTGGCATTGTAGCACTGCATGTTGTTCTGCTGTGTCAAGCAATACTAGCTTTCTGTCCCTCCCCGGACACCGTAGTTTACCAGTGTTTTGCGGAGGACGCCATGGCCGTTTCTCAATTCCTAGTCTGCAGACTCTGTACTCATGGACTCAGAGGAACGGACTTGCGGGTATGGACTCTGAGTACAGACTGTGCAAGTGCGCAAGCACGGACTCCGTACTCTCGCCACATTGGGACAATGCAAACTTAAGTGATGTCACAGCCGGAGGTGCGCAACAGTAGAGCAGGAGCGCTCCCGTGCAGGAGCATGTAAAATAATGTATCAACCATGACGTATATTTACGGTTTCATACTTGACTGCATAAAGAAATAAAGATGCAAATAAAAAGTAAAATAAAAGTATTATTGTGTGCATGTTCATGTTTCATTTAATATATATTGGCTATGTGAAAGCACAAGCAAAAGTAAAAATATATATAAAATATATATG
>OOFC01051297.1:0-21243 GCA_900323345.1 Pseudochromis fuscus
ACGTGTTTACTGAATCAGGGAAAAGTTCCCTCCACGTTTGTGATGCACTAACTACGTAATAAAAAGTTGCACTACCTGTTGTACCTTGCTGTTGGTAAAAGATAAAACTACGTCACTGACGTTACCTCGGAGAAAAAAATAAAACAGCTGTTCATGTAGCTTTGAACTGTGACAAATGGAGTTGGAAATACATTGTTTTCAACGAAGGCGGCGCAAATACCGGTAAGAGCTACTGGTACGTACGGTACCGTATTGTGAATGTACTAGCTTGTTTTGGGAGTGAATGGAGTTGTCAGAACATTGGTTTGTTTTCTATTAATAAAGTTTGACTGACTGACTTATCTGACTGTTTTGTTGACATTCACTTTAGCACAGCTTCATCTAGATGGATGATAACACAACCCCAGCCACTACAGTAGTTTCTGTTCCTTATAATGCGGTGGGCCCTATATATGAAAACAGTATTAAAATAGGCCATTCATTGAAGGTGCGCCTTATAATCCGATGCACCGTATAGTGCGGAAAATACGGTAGTAAATGAGACCTACATACCTGCAGGTTCAGGTTTATTTGACCTTTTATGAAAAAGTTGTGGGTGTTTTTGTATGACAGTCCTAAGGCCACCCCTGGGCTGCCAGGATGCAGTCGAACTCAGGGGGGGCTCATTCCTGGTCCTCGGGCCCCCCTATCCTGCATGTTTTAGATGTGTCCCTGTTCCAACACACCTGATTCAAATGATCAGGATCGTTATCAGGCTTCTGCAGAGCTTGATGATGAGCTGATCATTTGAATAGGGGCTCTCGAGGACCAGGATTGGGCACCCCTGGTCTAACTCAATATGTGCAACTTCCACACACTGAACATATATGATACTGGAGCATTTCAACCAGTCAGAGAAATCCTCCCAATTGTCTGATTGGTTGAAGTTCTCTGACATCACATGGCACATTTAAACTTGCAGCCTCCATGAAATTATCCATAATCAGAGAATTCAAACTTTCAGAGATGGATATTTTAGTTGTATGAGCTCTTTGTTTTAAAAAAATTCCCATTAATCATTAGATTGTGTCATAATATATGTTCCTGTATTTTGGATATCCTGTTCCTTTAAACAGCAGACATCTGTGTCAACGCAAATCCCCAGACATTATTTAAATTGCATATAAGTGTACTCACTGAAACACACACCACAATGTAATAACATTTCACTGCAGTCATTTGTTTTTCATCAGAAAGTCCTTAAAAGCATCATCATAGCTTATGTCGTCTTTGCCAGCTTAGTGAAGGTCAAATGTGTTTTCAAATGAAGAGTCAAAAATATAAGACATAAGAAGCTGTGCTCCAGTAAAAAAAGAAAAAGTTGCAATGCCCTTGCCCCATGTGACTTCCACTCACTGTAGCATGGCTGACATACTGATCCTGTCAACTCTATCTCATGGAGACAAGAGCCAAAGACAGAAAAGGAAAGAAATATTAAAAGCTCAGAAGGGAGAAAGAGTCAGTAAGGCGAAGTAAATGAAGGTCGGCAGAGAAAAGGTTGAAGGAGAAAGTGATATGCATCAAGAAAAGCATAAATGGGGAGAACAGGAGCAGCAGGGAGGGCAAGAGACAGCTGTCCTCAATCAAGTCCTCTTATATAATGTCTGTCAGTTTTCTGAACATCTTTTTCCAGAAGCACTTTCTTCTTGCAGCTCTCATTCCCGCTCATCATCTCTATCTTTTACTTGATGCTCTACCTCCATCCAGCCCTCTCCCTCCTCTCCTCTCCCGTCTCATGCATGCATATAAACACATCGCTCCAGTCGGCCACTCAATGTGCTGCCAGGCAGGGAGTAAAAGATGATGCATTGTGGAGTGATCCGTAGTGAGTGATCCTGGCGTTATGTAATCTTTGGTTCAGTGACCTCAGACGCTGCAGAGATGCAGGATGAGAAGACGAGTGGAGATGAAGGGAGCGAGGAAATGGGTAGAGAGGGAGGCACGACAGCAGAGTGCTCTCCCCCACCTGCAGGGATCAGTATTAATAAGTTACACCTCACCACATGTCTTTGACATAGTTTATGTAACATGCTCTTTTGCTCTCGGCAAGTGGCTTGACGAAGACCTTTCTGCAGGTGCGGTGCAACATCCACTTCACTCCATTCATGGTAGTTGCGGATCAATATGCACGTTTAGCCACTACTAAAATGTCTTGTTTTAGGCAGCACAATTTAAATTCTATAGACTTGCAGTGAAGTGACATGTAGGCAGAAAATCTATTGACATTTACGTAGGCAGGCTGTAATATTTCTCCTCTGACCTCAAGAAGTACAAAAATATTTAAACAATAGTAAAGAAAAGTTTGGCCCTGCTCAATATAAAACTGCAAATAAATTGACCCATGACTGAAACTTACCCGTGGTAGAGGTTTTTGAGGGTTGTTCAATTCATACATTTGAAGGACACAAATATCTACACATGTGCATGTTGTGTAGGATGACGTGCTGCCATTGTTGTGTGTCGTAAAATCTAGAAAGTCTAGAAAATACATTTAAATTTGGTTTGCAAGCGACCACAATTCAAAACTGACAGAGTGCTCGAGTGAGGCAATGAAATCAGACAATCGCCAGCTTGCTTGGCACTGAATTCATTAGTGTTAAGCTACTTTAACACGTTGCTTCCCCGAGCCAGCTGCCGTCCGTCCTCCCACACCGCCTATGTCACCTCCACAGCGAGTGAATTCATCAAAGCTTTACAGGGAGTTAATGCTCACCTTCAGATTTTGCTGAATCAGCACAAATGGAGAAAAATAGTCAGTCATAAGCGCTCGCTGTCGACTGCATGCCCACATTTCTGCTGAAGCAGCAGAGTGCGTGTGTTCTTGTACTTCTGCCATTGTGAAAAGAAGAGTTACAGCTTCAGAGCTCGAGCCTGAAAGAAGTTTTGCAAAGTGAGGAAACCTTGGCTGAGTTTAGGAGTTAAGGAAGTAGTATTAGTGTGGGAGAGTGTTTATCTTTGACGTGTGTATGTGCCTCACTTGCACACTTGTTCGGCTGCTGATCAACAGGGAGTTTCAGGAGTTTTACCACCGATCAGTGAAGTAAAAAGAAGTTCTAACCTACTCAAAATGAACTTTAACCTTCCCATGAATCCAGGCATTAAATGAATGAAAGTTTGCTTGGTGTTTCTTTTCTGAGCTTTCTCTTTCTCTCTGCACATCAACGTTTAAAGGTCAAGTTGAACCACAAAAAGACTGATCTCACAGGTGTGTCATGAGGTGTTGGTGGTCTGAAAGATGTGCAACAGTACTCAGCTGAAACATCAGATCTGTCACCACTCTTTCCTTTGGAGTTGAGGTGAAGCCTGAGGTCAGGCCTTTCATCGCTTACTTCAGGAGTCTTTTCTTCTTCTTTGACGAAACTCTTGAATGTCATTTTTGAGCTTTTATGATCCATGTAAAATGTAACAACTGGGGGTGAGGCTTTAACGCATTAATTACGATTAGTTAATTACGAAACAATTAATGCTTTAAAAAAAAATACTCATACTCTTCATACTCTTTATTATTGCACTTTTTTGGTGATTTATTTCTGTATATTACCATTAGGGACCGTCTCACAGTTCCTACACCTTCCCTCTGCGTGTTGGTGTATTCAGGTCACAGGCAGTAATTTATTGACACTCCCTTAAGATTAAGAGCACCATTGGTTTTCATACATTATTTCATGCTTGAAATCATGTTTCACTCTGTTATATTAATGGCTATTGCCTGTTTTCACCTTTATATAATTAGGGCTTATGTTTTTGTCATTTGGTTTGGAAACCACCATACCACCAACAACCATATATACAGACACTCAAAGCATGATGGGGAAATTGAATAAATGAGTGACATCTCAAAGAGAGTGTGTCAGGTATCAGCTGCCAAAGTCAGTAATCTCAGAGGTCACAAGTGTGGTAATCACCAAAACCATCACCTCCATTACAGAGGAATCAGATGAAAGTGCACTGCTCAGACTGAAGAAAGGCAAATTTCATTTACCGTATTTTCCAGACTATAAGCTGCTACTTTTTTTCGACGCTTTGAACCCTGCTGCTTAAACACCGGTGTGGCTCATGTATCGGCGGCTTTTTACAAGCTAGCAAACTCCGTGCCGCCGATACATTTAGCCTCGTCACATCAGACCCGGTCAGAGTGGACCACATGAAACTGTTTGAATTAATTCAATAGCGGCTTATAGACAGGTGCGCTCAATAGACTGTAAAATACGGTATATAAAACTACCTGATGGAAGGATATTGTTGCCTTGATAAAAGCATGGTGGGTGCAAATTGTGCAAAAAAAGAGTTTGCATGCCACCATTTTTACCATTTAAAGTCAACACTGTTGTGATAAAAAAAATACTTAAAATACTTAAAACGGCCCTTTAACTTTAGCTCTGTTCAGTGTTGGCCAGGGAGTCAGCTGAGTTTACAGTATTCATGTCTGTGTGCATTATTTCATTCAGTGGTCGTCTAAGATCAGTTTGAATTAAAAGAAAAAAGAAAAAAAGTTGCTTTTTGGGGCAAAAATTGTTATGCAATTAAAATGCGATTAATTGAGATTAATTAATTTCAAATCCTCTAATTAATTACTGTATTTTCCGGACTATAAGTCGCTACTTTTTCCAACGCTTTGAAACCTGTGGCTTAAACACCGGTGTGGCTCATGTATCGGCGGCACGAAGCTCGTTGGCTTTTTACAAGCTAGCAAGCTCCGTGCCGCCGATACATTTAGCCTCGTCACATCAGACCCGGTCAGAGTGGACCACATGAAACTGTTCGAATAAATTCAATAGTGGCTTATAGACAGGTGCGCTCAATATTCCGCAAAATACGGTAAATTATTTTTTTAAAATCGAGTCCCACCCCTAGTAACGACACGCATCTATCTATATAAAACCTACTTATCCTTTCTGTTTTCTTGCTGTGGAAATGTGCATATTAAACTTCTCTTACAAACATTTTTGAGTGATTATGCAAGTAGTAAATATCATTTCCTACATGCACATGAAATTCACACAGTGCTGATGCACAAATGTTTTCTCTCCCTCTCTTTCTCACATGCTCCACTGCTGTCATTTTCATTTGAACCTTCCTCCTGCCTCCTCACACTCTTACACCCCAGGTGCAATGGAGCATTTACAGCAGTGTATGAGCGCGTACAGCTGTGCGACAGACCTCCCGATGGTGTTTTTAATAGAGTTTTACAACCTGACGTTTGATATTCAGCAGCTCTCTGTTTACAGTGAGTGCTAACTTGTTTCTGTGAGATGAAGAGGGAAATGGAGGTCGCTCTCTCTGGCAGCCTGAAGGCACAGTGCAGTACGTGTTTCTGTGCCTCATCTGGTGGAAGATTTTCAGATAGTTTTTGAAGCTTAATTTCTGTGTGTGCTGTGCTTATTAGTTTAGATTATAGTGATTACAGTGAAATGGACCACAGCGTACAGCATGAGTCCTCAATGAGATTTTTGCACAAATGGTGTACTAGCACAGTTTGTACCAACGCAGACATGCAGCATGTAAAGTTGGATGATACTGAGTAAAAATGATTTTACTTAGAAGGTTAAATGGTACTTTTTGGCTACATTCAGCTGCTAAAGTGACCAAAATCCAAAATTTTTTTGCCCCTATGCGACCTGTATCTGATCTTTTCATGACAGTCTGAACAACACAGATTCGATTTTTTCAAATGCGACCTAGGCCACTTGGATATGTGATCCTAAATCAGATATCTGATCTTTTGCCATGCGACTTCTGTCTGAACGGCCAGGTCGCATTTATCCGACCTACACGTCACAATACGCGACAAATATCTTTAATCTGCGTAACTCGGTATCATTAAAGCCTCTCTCATCACTCTCCCACCACTCTGGGCTGCGACCCCACACCCATGCATTTCTCTGGATGGATGTTGCTGCCACTGCCCCACAAAACGCCATGGCCAAAAACTTGACTCTCTTCCTTTTCAACCTTAAAATCAGGTTGTAAATGTGTTTGCTCCATTTAAACAACAACGTTAGAATCGTAAAATACGCTGCACCATTATCGTCCATATTTACTTCCGCTAACACTGAAGCGCGCTCGCTGTGTGACGTCGTTATGTCCTCTTTTGCGCATCCGGGACACTTTTGGGTCGTATTTAAGTTCACACAGGAGATCACATACAAGTCGCATTTAATTGGAAATGTGAACGAACTCACAAAAAAATCCTAATTGAGCATTAAGCCCTGCAGTCTGAACGTAGCCTTTTACATTTGTCATTCAAGCTGTGGAGTACATTCGTGAGCATATGGTTTGATGAGTTATGATCAGCCTTTGCCAGCGTAAAAAAATATATCTACATCTGCTGCTAGAGGCTGAGTGTGTCAGTATGTGCCCTCTCTGATGTTGAAATAACTCATCCTCCATATGGGCCAATGAGATAAAACAACATGGATGGATTTCACAACAATATAACAAATGGTTTTTTGAAAGAACAACTAATCCCTTTGTGTGTTTTGTTGTGTTGTGTGTCGAACATCAGATACTACCTGGTAATAACTGTGCCCTGTGAATCACTGCCGAGCATCCCAGTGTTTCACATCTAAATGATTACACAATGATTGCCATATGAACTGGGATAATAACTGTAATAAAAACATCAGACTTTATTGAGCCACTTTGTGTGAGTACTATTTAGATAAAGAACAGCCTGTTTATTTGGCGTGTGTGTGTGTGTGTGTGTGGTCTTTGGCTCTGTCATTCACAAGAACACACACGCAGCCTAAAATGGACATTAAAACACAAAAGCTATTTATCTCAACAGGAGCACAGTCATTCATCCAAGACTACTGAGCGCTCGGAGCAGTAATTACTCTGTCTGTGGTTGAATTTTAATTACATCTTAGCATTGTGCCCAGTGTTGTCTCATGTGTGGAAGTTCGTGTGTGTGTGTGTGTGTGTGTGTGCGTGTGTGTGTGTGTGTGTGTGTCAGGATTCTTATCTTACACTCACAGTGAGACGCTCCTTGGCTGTAGCACAATGACCATAGTTCCCACCACCTGCTGCTGTGTTACAACAGACAAGCAGAGAGACACACAGAGGTTGATTATGGTGCAGGCTCAACACTTTCATCTTAAAATGCTACTTTACATTGAGCATTTGCATAATAAGCCACGGTGACTCAGTTGTGTGTATTGGTGGCATCCAGCATGTTTCTAAATGTAACCAGGACACTGGTGAGATTACCACGTTGGAGACGCATTGTTTTTCATATAAGCTGCTTTTATTTATTGTCCGCTCATTAAAGCAAAGCGTTTCGGAAGTGGTTTTGTTCAGCTTGTCTTTAAATGTACAGCTACAGCGAGCCAGCCAAAGACAAGAAACTAAATATAACACGACAGAATCTCCAAACATTGGTAATTTGCACATTAGATTTGAATTATTCTCCAATAAGAAACTGAAAAGGCATATTTCCCCTTTAACGCTCTTTGTTTTGCTTAAATGCTGCCTCCCTCATCTTCTTTCAAGAGGAAACAGAATTTACATTTCTATATTTATTAAGATTTTCTGTCTCCTTTCTTTCTTTCTTTGTCAAATTGGGAAACAGAGGATCCATATTCAAGATGTGATTTTCATTTCGTTTCATTTCCTTGGGTCAGCTCACCCTGCCAGTTACGCTCTGTGGCTGTCACACTCCTGTCATTGGCCCTATGAGTAGATTCATGGGTAATGATCTAGCACTCCACCGTTAGTCAATTTCAATTCCTCCGTTGCAGGTGACTGAAGTGCATGTGGCTTTAACAGATTTAACTTCAGAGGAAGGTTTGGAGGTGGGCGAGGAAAGGAGTTCACAGGGTTAAAGGTTGAAAGTTAATGTGAAGTGAGGATAAAGAGAAGTACTGTATTTCCTGGACTATTGAGCGCTAACGAGCTATGTGCCGCCGATACATGAGAAACACCGGTGTTTAAGTTCAAAGTGTCGGAAAAAAAGTAGCAGCTTATAGTCCAGAAAATACGGTAAGTCGGGAAGAAACAGGGAAAAGAAAAGTGTGCAGATAAATCAAATGACGTGGACGAGGAGTGTATCCCCGAGCTTAAGAGGGAGCATATTTTTCTTTGCTGTCAGCCCTTGATCCTGCCCAGTGGCTGTAGCATCTGAGAAAAAGAGAGAACGATAATAAGAGATTATTCATGACCACTCTATCCTGTGCAAGGGCCACTTCTCCCTTTCAGTCATTAGAGCAATGTTTTCAAGGACAACAATGAAAGCAGCCCCTCATTTGTCAGCTGCAGCTTTCAGGTAGCAGCAGACGGGGCCTAAATACAATGCTAAGTAGCAAAAGCAGCAGGATTGCCTGTTATGTTCGAACCCGAGGGGGCAGGAAAAAGATAATATTAATGTTATTAAAATACTGTATGGCCATCACTGCGAGCAGAGTGACGTTCAGAGTCCTCTCCAGTGGGCACTCTGCCTTGATGCTTTTCATCCAGCAGGTAAATTTATGTGCGCTCAGCCTCATCCATCTCTCTCTTATATTATTTATTTACTCTAGTTTTAGCAGAACGATATCCTTCCTTCTTTAGCTGTCTGAATGTCAGTGTAGTACCGTATTTTCCGGACTATTGAGCGCACCTGTCTATAAGCCGCTTTTGAATTTATTCGAACAGTTTCATGTGGTCCACTCTGACCAGGTCTGATGTGACGACGCTAAATGTATCGGCGGCACGGAGCTTGCTAGCTTGTAAAATGCTAACGAGCTTTGTGCCGCCGATACATGAGAAAGTTCAAAGCGTCGGAAAAAAGTAGCGGCTTATAGTCTGGAAAATACGGTAATTGCAAACTCTTTTTTTTAACTGCTATTTAGAGGTTTGTCCTCTGGTGTGTTGTTGATTCACCTTAACTGCTATTCCTCCCTGACGACACTATTTATAAAATACGTGTTTGGTATGTGCTCTCCTCAGATATAATAATACATCTGCAGCTTTACACAGACAGCATGGGTTACACATTGTTTTCCCGACCACTTGTGCGCTTCATATTAAGTCTTGAATTGATTTGTCGAGCTACTCGGTTAGTCAGAGAAAAGCAACAAATGTTCTTGTCTGAGCAGCTGGAACCGGAGAACGTTTGGCAGGTTCGATCGTTTGATTGATGGACCCATCACGATCGCAGCTCTGCGTTCGTGTGCGACTAAATACAGGTTCCTCTTCTGTTACGCCTGGCCTGTGACTCCATCACTGTGGTGGAAAAACTGTGCCAGACTCCAGCAGCTGTTCAGTCAGAAACACACCGCCATCAACATCCCACCTGGGAATCCTCCGTCACGGCTCGTTGCTTTCTGCTCGTGGCAGATGGGAAAATTTGGCTTTGTGATTGAAGAAGTTGCACTCTCTGCTTGTTGACTGGTGTAAACTGGCTCTGCTTTTTTTTTTTTTTCCCAATGACACAATCACATTTCGGGCAGTGGTTAGCACTTGTGCCTCAATGCAAGAAGGTTCGGGGTTCAAATCTCCCTCCCTGTGTATGGCGGGTTTCCTCTGGGTACTCCGGTTTCCTCCCACAGTCCAAAGACATGCTTGTGGGAGCGTGAATGGTTGTTTGTCTATATGTTAGATAGGCTGGCAACCTGTCCAGGGTGTACCCCGCCTCCTGCCCGATGACAGCTGGGATAGGCTCCAGCAGACCCTTCAATCCAAGTGTGGACAAAGCAGGTATAGAAGATGACTGACTGACTGGCGATCACATTTCTCATCTCTCCATTCCTTGCTGTTTGTGGCTGGATGTGGAGTCAACATCCCAGGCGGTCCTTGTACTTTTTTCCATTAGCTTAACACAGCTATCCTTGGTGTGTCTGTGTGTGTGTGTCTGTGTGTGTGAAGTCCTACATGACCCCTTGGCATTCCAGCAGAGCAGCATAAGTCACCATGGGGGCCGTATCAGCTTTCCCTTCCCGGGAATAGGCCCACAAGCAGTCGGAAATCTTCGTCCCGGAGCATTCTCACTCCGGCGCATGTCGTTTTCCAAATGTATGGAAAATAGTTGCCCCGTGACGCTCCGGCCCAGCCTGTCAAGACAACCAAAAGTGACATTGTCATCGGGCCAAATGGGTCAGTCAGCGATGAGAGAGGGATTGTGGGTGCTGACTGATTTGTCACAAGGGGCCGTGGGATCGGGTCACTTAGCTGGCTGCTGCTGCTGCTGTTGCTATTGTTGTGCTGCTCGGACATGACTTGGTGCGAGGCCTGTGCCGCATTGCTGCAGCCAGCTCCTAATCTGCCAGCTTTCTTTAACTATGGTGACTGTCCCCAGGTGTCGGGACCAGGCAGGAGCAGTAATCCTGGTACTTTCCCTTCTGCATTTATTTTTACGGTTGCTATAAAAATACACTGTTGAGTCAGTAGCTGGGCTTCATCCAAAAAGACATTGTTTCCATTCAAGCCAGTCTCTTCAGCACTGTACTCCCAATTATACTTGGACAGCCTGCTGCAATTTTAATAAAATGAAAACGCTCAATCTAACGTTAAGCCTCTCTGTCTGTCTGTTTCCTGCCTGTCTTTCAGTACCGGATCGGCCAGCTGTATATGATCAGTAAACACAGTCATGAACAGAGTGAACGTGGCGAAGGTGTGGAGGTGGTGCAGAATGAGCCGTACGAGGACCCGGACCACGGATCAGGCCAGTTCACAGAGAAACGAATCTACCTCAACAAGTGAGTGTCTTGCTCTTGGTAAATGGTAAATGCAGTACATTTATATAGCGCTTTCATGACCTAAGCTAGGTCCCAAAGTGCTTTACAAGGAAACTCATTCACCCATTCACACACACACTCATACACCAATGGCTACAGAGCTGCCATGCAAGGCGCTAGCCACCATTGGGAGCAACTTAGGTTTCAGTGTCTTGCCCAAGGACACTTGGACATGTAGACAGGGGGAGCCGGGGATCAAACCTATGAACTTATGATTTACAGGCGACCCACTCTACCACCTGAGCCACAGCTTCTTGTCATGTAACATACAGCAGCACTAAAAGAAAAATATAAATCACACTGACACCTGAACAAGTATAAATGATGATTTCATAACAAATTTAAATTACCTTGGAGCTAGTCATGACAAAGATATGTGTTTATAATGTGTGTAAATATGTTTTCTACAAGTGTTATTATGTCTCTCTTTAGAAATGTCAGAGTCCATGTATTCAGCTGAGGACTTTATATCCTCCTGATATTTCATCTCACACTATTAATCCTCAGCGTTCAGCCACAAGTCACCTTTTATTGCTGCTGATAAAAGCTGTCAGGAGAGATTTGACAAAGAAAAGATGATGCGACTTCTTTTCACAGCTGTCACTGACACTCAGTCTTTCATTAACCCCTGGTGTTAACACGTGATTATTCATTGGTGAGAAGTCCAATGATCTGTTCATGTCAACATCTGTAAGCTTTCTTATTGAAATGTACAGCTGAGTATCAACACTGACTTTTAAGGCATGATAATCATAACAGGAGCAAATATCATATATCACCACACTTTGCAGGCTGCAGTATGCTTCACTGTTGTGGAGAAAAATATCAATTGTCTTCCCTTCTTATCTTATTTCAGGCCTGTTTTCCAGCTCAAAGCTGGTCACAGTGCTTTGTTAAACTTGATAAGGGTGAAATTGCGTATTTGATTTTTTGTTATGTAGATTACAATTGAATTAGCTGCTGTGTGCAGTCCTTCACCCTCATTTATGAATATGTTGTGAAGGTGACTCCTTATCTCTGACTGCAAGCTTTATTTTTCTATGCAGGACCACAGCAAAAACAAAATATAGAAAATATTATAAACACATTTTACAGAGTAAACTGAGGAGATGAATCTGCCTTTCTTTCTTTCATCTATAATTAGGACAAATAGAAAAGATGAGAGAGATATTTTAACAATCTGAGAAAATGACAGACATGGATTTATTTGGGATACATTAATAATATTTCAGGCTGTATAATTAGTCACAACATATATGTAAACAACATCTACAGAGTTAATCATCATGCTGACGTCAAATGTTTTCTTTCTCCAGCTACAGTTTTTATTTGTTTCTTCAATCGTCACTGTTTTTCATGCGTCGCTCAGGGGTTATTAACAGTATTTCATTTACCTCATTGCCAGTCACACGGTGAAGGCTTAGTGCTGCATGGTCAACAAGATCAATAAAATCCAATAAAATCTTGGCAAGAGCACAAATCCATCAATACAGCCAACCTCAATCAAAGTAATGTCATTTGAAACTGTTAATTTCCAGAGAGATGGGAGCACAAGGTTGGTGCATTTCAGTTGGTATAAATCAAATAAATACTTTGCAGATGTGAACCACTGCACCAATGTGGCAGCAGTTACTACAGGTACAGAACAATACCTCGTCTCTTTGATAACGGCCACATTGTTGCCCTCTCTGTCCCACTCATCTGTAAACTGAAGAAAACTGTTTTACTTCCAAATAGTTCCTCCTCCTGACAGTAGCTTCACAGTATTTCTGCAGAATTTTATTATCATGTTGTGTTTTGGGGGAGATAATGTGACAGACAGCACGCTGAGCACTGAGTAACTGTGCCGCTGATTCCCAGTAGTGGGGCTATGAGACAGATGAGACAAGGAGCCACACGGAGACGACCAAGAGAAACGAGAGGGGAAGTTTTGTGGTCATAAGTGACACGTAAGTGGGCCTTTGGGAAATGTGAAGTGTCATTGACAAACTCAGAGAAAAGGGAGCCGTAGTGCTCTGCATGTGCACGTGTGTGTGTGTGTGTGTGTGTGTGTGTGTGTGTGTGTGTGTGATGTGCTCGGCTGTGTGTGGGCAGAGAAAGATGAGGTCAGTGTAAGTGATGGATAATTTGAGCAGCCACTGTCCAACACCGTGCCTGCCTCTCTCCACCCACAAGCCACCTGTTACCATGTTATAGCTGCAGTCTGTGTGTGTGTGTGTGTGTGTGTGTGTGTGTGTCTGTGTGAGTGTGTGTGGCTTGTAAAATAGGCAGTGTAAAGACATGTGACCAGTTTGCTATGTCTATGACTCCCCTGGCTATTTGACTGGCCATTGGAGAAGGCCCAAAGGGAACCGTCTGTCCCTTGTTGATGTAGCCTATGCAGTGAATAGCAGCAGTCCCCGACCTTTTTTGCACCACGGACCGGTTAAATGTCGCCATTATTTTCACGGACCGGCCTTCAAGGTGTAGCAGATAAATACAGAGAAAATAATATAACACGATCAGGATAAAAAGTTGTCCTCTTACGTTTGTATTTTATTAATTTTCGCTAGATTGCGCGCTTATTTTTTGGCTAACGTATCTCACCTTATATGTTTTATCACGTGACCGAGACAAGCGTATTGACGTGTCAAGAGGCAATGGCAAAAGTTAAGTTGAAGAATCCGGTCATTCCTTTCAAAATAAAATGTCTTTCACTCTCTAATAATGAATGTAATGGAAGTTGTATTTTTATTTATTCTTTCTGTGCGGCCCGGTAACAACTGCCCCACAGACCGGTAGCGGTCCCCGGCCCAGTGGTTGGGGACCACTGGTGTATAGTATCTCCAAATTCAGTTACATCTTCTCCAGAGAAGAAGAGAAGACAATGGCAGTGTGGGAATTAGAATAATCAGTGGCTGCTTTTAAGGAGAATTATCCTGAAAGTGAAATCTGGTACAACCTAATGACGGCTTTGTGTCCAATAATGGTGCTATTTGCTGTGCTTGATTGGGTAATATCGAGGCAGCAGAAATCTGGACCAAATGTGATTTGTGCTGCACTGAACTGTTTCTGATGGGACTCAAAAATGACTGTCTGCACCCCCTCTTCTCTCTGCTGCTTTTGCAAATCAGTACCGACTGTTCCATTGTTAAAGTGTCAAAAGTAAATCTGCTTTACGCATTTGGGAATTTGTTTTTTCTCTCAAATCTGTAACTTGCCAATTTACCTCCAGCTAACCAAGGTTTTTTCCCCCGATGTTCCCTTCCCTGGGTAATCATGTGCATTTTGATTGGATGCTCAATAAGTTGCTCGGCTGCGTGGCTTCAGCTGCCACCGTTTAGGATCCATTTGTGCTGATTAATAACTGGTCCTCTGTATTTTCCTTCCTATTTGGTCTCCATGCCCCTCTCTATATCTATCACAGTGCAGGCTCTGGTGAAACTCCCCTGCAGGGTGCAGAAGTAATCAGTGTAATCAACTTCCCCAGGGGCCATCGCGGCTGCTGTGTATAGGCTCCATTATGGCTCCACACAGCTGGATGCTTCTCATTGCCCATTCTGGTTGATAGAGGAAAGGAAAAGAGTCGAGAAACTTTGAGTGACTTTGACTTCCCAGCACCCAAAATGTTTGTTTCATTGCCTTTCTGTTCTTCTTCTTCTGTTTCAGCAAGCTACCCAGTTGGGCCAGAGCCGTGGTCCCTAAAATTTTCTATGTCACAGAAAAGGCTTGGAATTACTACCCGTACACTATCACAGGTAATGCTTTAATTCTACACATTTATGTTCACATTTGCTCAGCTGTTAGTACCTATAATGCATTATGTTGTGTAACTGGTTCAAAACAATAGAGGGTGTCACTCATGATAATGATTACTCCCTCTGTGATAACAATCCAGCATCAATAACTTCCATTTTCTGCAGCCCTCTCCAAACATGGTCATGTTCACCTGCTGGCAGCCTCGATATGAAATCGTTGGAAGGGCAAAAGGATATGAAAGCAATTCTCTGTCTGATACAAATAGATAAAGAGTGAAGTGTAAGGCTAAAAACAACTTCACAGTTAGCTTTCTGGTGGTGTTATTGTAATGGAGTGTACGTTGCATCACTCTTTAATATGGCGTAAAGCCTGCACATGAAAATGATTATTATTTTTCATCACTAATCTCTCACTCATTAGTAGCATTCAAATCCAAATTATAATATCATATTGTGTTTTATTGTGGTAGGTTCAATATCCCTGACACTTCCTGTTGTGTTTTTCTGGTGAAGCCACAATGCAATGTCCTGCAGATCAGAAAGTTCTGCACCAAATATGACTAGGGTTGGGTACCGAAATTCAGTTCCAAGTAGGAACCAAATTAAATTTAGTGTGTACTGGGTACCCATAAAAAAATTATAATTTCAGTTCTGCTTATCGGTTCCTAGATGCGCTCATTTTACACAACGGCTGCAAACGGACTTTAGATATCTGCCAGGACCTGTCTGTTACGTATCTAACACGTCATGTGACGCCGCATGACAACAGGAAATGGACCGGGGAAAGCGTTGAAAGTTACCCCTTTTCCACTGTTAACTCAAACATGTTGTAACTAGAATATCCGCTGAAAAAAAAAATTTTTCATGGACTGATAGTAACAGGGTAACAGTAGGTTGTTAACAGAAGCTAGCTTGCTAGCGGCCGGTTGTTGTGAACCGGCTACCTATGCAGTGACGTACTGACCTTTTACGGTGACACAGCCCCAACTTGGCTCCTTGCCAGTGGAAAAGCAAACCGGTTCATAGGAGAAACGGGATCTGAACTAACTAACCACCAGGACTAGCACCCGTTCTTGTTCAGTGGAAAAGGGGTAATGTAAAAAAAAAAAAGGAAAAAAAAGATTCATTTTAGTAGAGACAGCGGCCAATGTGGAAAATGCAACACGTCTGGGAAATTAATATGTTAAATATACATTTGGCTTCCTGTTTTTTTGTTTTTGGAATCGAAATAAGGAATCGTTAGAAACCAGAATCGATAACCAGAACCGAAATGAGAATTAGATTCATAAAAATCCTAATGATACCCATCCCTAAACATGACACAAAGATGGCGTCTGTATTTGTGAGTTTTTCTTCTGAAATCCTCGTCAAAAGACAAGAAGCATTTTTTTGAATGTCACAAAAAGTACTAATAGACACATCATCAGGCTTCGACTCTAAATACCTCTGAGGTCGGCATTATACAAAACAACATAGCAGCAGCTGTGCAGAGACGTGCAGCTCTTCTGTATGCGCAGTATGCTCATGTGACGGACACATGCGACTAAATATACCCCCAGCGGGACCATGTGCATAAAAAATGATCAGTGTCACGCAGATCTACTACGTCATAAATGATCTCTTCTCGTGCTCTTTCACTGCAACTGAAGAGCCATTGTTAAAGCTTAATGGTCCTTTTTTCCATTTTGAACTAAATTACTTTTTCTCCCCTGTTCTCATCTTATCTCTCTCATACTGTTTCATTTCTTTGTTCCCTTCTACCTGTCTGCCCCACCCCCTCAACTCACATTTCTGTCCATTACACTGATGTCCTCTGCTGATAACGTGGTCAGAGTACACGGTGAGTAGATTCAATGTGTCTGCACATGCACACACACACAAAAAAAACCACCGTAACCCAACAGCTGGAATGCAAATCTTCACGTTGAGAGCAGCTGCTGTCACAGCGTAAAGAAAAGAGGGAGATCGTTCCTAAATAATGCAAAATGTTTTAGTAGTATATGTGAAATACACATAAGGTTTGTCTGGAGAGGGTCAGTAGGGCGTGTGAGTGATATGTGGTGTGTGAGTGGATGTGCTTTGTGTGTGTGGTATAGGAGACAAGAGAGAGATACACAGGTCTTACTTATTGAGTCCTCGATCTGTCTCGTAGACGGCGTCTGCGAGTGTGATTGTAACTGTATATCTGATTCCTGTTTGATGTGAGAAAAAACAAATGCTGGTTGAATGATTTGTCACATTTATTGTTGTGTATTTATGAAATGCTTTGAGGATGCAGCCACATGTATGCAGTGCGATATCATCCCCATCAATGTGAATTTAATCCCAATGTGAATGAAAGTTGCTGGGATATTTAACTACAGCCACTGCATGTTTAACCACATCTAAACCCCAGTGTGATCTAACATCTTGATTAACCCTCTTTTTTTTATCATTACTTTGTTATGTTTCTGGCCTCATGATGATATAATTATGGAAAATGAGACTAACACTCGACTCCCGGCAGAGAAAATTCAGTTACTTGCGAGTGATGTGATGAAAATGGAGAGGAAGACGGTCAATATCACCGCAATATTATACGATGCTAATTAGGAGAGGATATAAATCCTCCACTCCTGAGTCAGAGCCATGCTGGCAGCAGGCTATGTAAGGTAACTCATGTCCTTCTACCTGGTCACTTCCTCTTGCTATTTCTGGGAAGCCATCTCTCTGGGGTGGTAGTGACGTAAAATCCTTCCTGTGTGCTGCAGATCTTTTGTGGGGTCACTTCTAGTCGGTGTGTACTACCTCAAAAGGGAGGTGCATTAGAAAAAAATCTGATCAGCTGATTTATTTTCAATGAAACAAAGCACTAGTTCCTCTGGATAAGTGAACTTCTCGCTCCGTCCCTGAGGATGAGCCCAGACGCCCTGCAAGAGAAACTCATCTGACATCTGCCTCGACAACACCTGCATCCCTGCTGCACCCAGTCTGCTCGTCAATATCAACTAATCAAGAAAATTCCTCATTGAAGAAATTAACAAACCCTGCAGCTCTCAGCTGTATAACTACTTAATTGACTGTCGCTGACAAAAAGCACTAATGATTTGCTGTGGAACATTAAGGAGACATGCCCCATGATGTGCCCACACACACACACACACACACACACACACACACACACACACATGCAGCTCCACCACCTTATGTCTAAAGCAGCAAGGAAACATCAGTGAAGCAAAAATAAAATCAGCAGCCGGCTGATTTTCTTCCTACAGATTACACAGCTCCTTGGAGCATCTGGATGTGTGAGGAAGGTCATGTCAGCTCATGTGGAAGATGCTGAGTGAACAACCTTACCAATATGAGTGTAAAAATAATAAAATCCCTTCAGTTTAGCAATCGTACAAGATTGTAATGAGACACAGATCCACTTTTAAGTTCGACAAATATTTATAGTCAGTGAGGATGGTGCTGGTGTAGTCACGCTGAGTGTTTTGTTACAGTTCGCCTGAGGTGGGTGGCAGCGATGCAGAAGATGCAGATAATGATTGGTGGTGGCAATGACAATGACTGTGTTATTAAAAATAGCTAGTCAGAGTGAGGTTGTACGGTGTTTTATTGCTGAGTATTTACTGTAGTTGTGGAGGGAGGGATATGTCGGTCAGCCGGACTGAAACATCTCAAAACCACTAAGGATTGTTTTGAAATATTGAACAGACGTTTATGGTCCTCTGAGGGTGAAGTGTACTCGCTTTGGGGATTCACAAATTTAAAGCCGAGCCCCACCACCAGGTTTTTGTCAGTCATCTCTGAATAACATCATTTCCTCTCGAATGAAGGCCTCTTATCTTGCCTCCTTCTCACCAGGCCAGTTAGCTCAGCATTACTATAAGCTACTGAATTGTGCGAGAAAACACATGCAGACCCCCGCTGTCTCTCTCTTGCTCAGCTGTTTTTACACACACACACACACACACACACACACCTATGCATTCACCTTGAGCTGCGAGCATCCAGCCCTGTGGTTCATTCTTTAGTATGCTGCAAAATTGATCCCATTGTCCTGCTGTCTCACATAAAGACACACACACACACACACAAACACTGACTTGTACTCTCAAGAGCTTACATAACCAGTATTCTACTTTTTGGTTGTGTAATAATTGGAAGTGTTAAGATTTAATCTAATCAAACTGCTGTGTTTAATAGCTGATGAATGGTAGTCAACACTGCCGAAGGCGATAAAGTGTGTGTGTAACTGTGTGCGTGTGTGTGTGTGTGTATAAAGCTGTAGAAAGGAGACTTGTGCAATAATGCCAGTGTAAATCTACACAGTAAGAGAATAATCATTAGCGCTAATGTGGTTTGCGTGATAAAACTCAGATATAGAGACACGTGATTAGTCTCACATGTCATCGTCTGGGATGTGATGTGGTTCAAACAACATTAACCAGTGTCATTATTCTGACAGTTATGATTGTGCGTATGGATTTCTCACTGTTGTCTCCTCTGTTTCCCCGTCAGTGCTCCTTCCTGCCCAAGTTCTCCATCCACATAGAGACAAAATACGAAGACAACAAAGGGAGCAATGATAATGTGAGTAGAGCTCTGAGCATCACATGTGGTTGGGAGCGGATTGTGTGGGAAGATCTGAAAAGAAAAGAAGGGATCTCAGCGTGGATTATCAACAGATGCACTGTTTGGTTATTTTTGTCATACCTTTTCTGATCCCCTTTTGTGCACCTGTCTATTTGTTTTAATGCTTCATCTTTTGTTTTATTTTCACCAATCTTCTTTCTCCACGGCCTCCAAATCAAAGCTAATGAATTCTCTTTGTGAGAGGGTTTTTGCATCATTGTGGAGGATATGAAGAGCATTAGCACTCTGTGTTTGTATTTGTGTAGTTTTTCACACACAGCACGATTGAGAAAAATACCTTTTCTTCCAGTTGCACACAGGTGAAATCTTTCTCGCCTCTGACGCTTTAAAACGCTTGAAGTCTTTGTGGAAACTTCGGATTTCCTTTGATTGAAACCACCAACAGCAACTGCTCACAGGCATCACAGATCTTTGAATTTAATTGGCAGATGTAAGAGAAAACGCTTCTTAATAAATCTAATAATTGTAAACAAAGATTTGAAGACAGCTTCTGCGTGAGACAAATTAAATATTGACAGTCTCCTACAGCAACCTGACACTCGCTTGTGTTGAGTCTTTCATCGCTGTTGAAAGCACTTTGCTTGCTCTCCTCCTCTTTCTCAGAGGCACTTAACACTTTGATTGGCAGTGATGTTGGGGGGGAGTCTGACAGTTATGCAATATTGCCTTGATCAGTCGTATAGCTGAAAACGAAAGGACGCAGCGCCTCTTAGTGGTGGGTCATGGGAGTTGCAAATGCATTATGAGGGTTCACAGATGGTCATAATTTCACGTTTGTAACTGGGAGGGTTTGCTCCGTCCATTCTCACACCCCACCACCTCCACCATTTGTCCAGCCATCGCAGTGCTTTATCTTTTTTCTCTCTTTTCTTTATACCCCGCTTTTTACTACACCTGCAGGAAAGTTTGAGGAAAGTTTACTCGAGAGTCTGTGAGTCACACAGGAGGAAATCACTGACCACAAGGTGTGAGTCACCCTCACAGTTTGTTCAGTTTGCTGTCTGAGAGTAAACTCAAAAGAACAGAATGTGCTCACCACGTCATCTGTGCTTCTTTAAAAAACGGCAGGAAATCATCCAAATTGTCAAACCCCAGCCTCGTTGAAGCTCTGGTTTCTTACGTCTCTTTTCACCATTTGACAGAAACTATTCTCGCTGTGTAAAGCTGTCCCTCCACTTGCCACGCCAAGCGACGGGGGGGGAAAATCACTGCACGTCATCCTACATCATTTGTCAACACCTCGAGTGGATTATTGATTTAGCTGTTGTCACACTCTCAACTCTCTCTCCCTCAGATCTTTGGCAGCGAGCCCAGAGATGAGGAGACTGAGGTGTGCGTCGTGGACATTGCCTATGATGAGATCCCCGAGCGTCACTACAAGGAGTCAGAGGTGAAGTCACTGACCTCAGTATGAATGAATACATACACTTGCACACAAAGGGAGACAGCATGGAGATGAACAGAGGAACAAGGAGGGGGGTGGAGAGAAAAACAGTAACGAGAGATGAAGCAAAGGGTTGCTCACAGGAGTGTTATCTTTCTCGAGCAGCACCCGCTCGGTTTTGACCACCAGCTGGCCATCTGCCTCCTCTGAGTGATGGAGGAGAGCGAGATGCATTATATGTGAGAGGGAGGTGATGGACATTAGCTCTGGTGATTTGACATTTGTATGCGCGTGTGTTTGCTCGTCCATCAGGGCGTGATGGTCATAAAAAGCTGAGCTATTAATAATCAAGAGGGGTCATGACAGCACTGCAGTGGTGTTATATTATTGACACCCTCACTTACACACACACATACACACCTCCCACTGCGCTTTACGGTCTCCTGCTTTTACACACTCAGAGCTATGAATTGCACAGAGATGCTACCCAGAGCTAAACATAGATGTCAGGAAGCCAGTGTAAATATCTGAATCTGACAGATGCAGTATGTATCTCACCTCATGTATCAGACACTACTCTATGTTTTCACCTGCGTTGGTTTGTCTGTCACTCTGTTAGCAACATCACAGAAAAACTTATGAACAGATCACAATTAATTATTTTTGGAGAAATAGGATATTGTGAAGTAATAGTTACAGGATGGGATCATGTCATAATAATAATAATAAT